>JASANA010008162.1:0-39024 GCA_030248095.1 Ptycholaimellus sp. GST1_10
TATTGCTGGCCGTTCTGCAGCGCCAGAGGCTGATGGCTGGAGGGCAGGGCTGACTGTTGGGCCTCTGGCTGGAATGGCGGTGCCGGCAGCGCCAACTGCTCCTGGCTGGCTGGCAGCGCTGAGGGTTGGCGATGTCTGATCGCTTCTTGGCTCTGGGATGACGGGAATGAGGCTAGTTCCGCTTCCCGTATCAGGCCTTGGTGGACGCGATGGAGATGGGCCAGCCTTTCCATATAGGATGAGACTCGGGGGTCTTGAGGGGCCAGGTGGCGGATGGTGTTGGACAGCTCCCTTATGGCTTGCTTGCAGTGACTCCGATATGATGAGTGTGTTTGACGCTTTTCCGATGCTTCACTTTTGGGATGCTTGCTTTCTTGGCGGCTTGGCTGGCTCTGTTGGGAGTCCATAGACTGGGATGGACTGTTGGAAGGGAACTCCGTAGCTGTACGCCATTGGCTGCGGGAGGATGGCGCCGTTGGCTGTTCCGTTGTAGTGGATGAAGGTGCTTCGGAGTAGGGTGTCGGTGTGGTTGGGAGGGTACTCTGGGGGAGGAGTTGGAAGGAAGCCTGGTGGAAGAGTTGAGATGAGGGCGTCTGCATTGGCTTGGATGCCGGCGGCGGCATTGAATCCGAGAAACCAAGCACAGCACAGATGGTGTTGTAGATTTCGGTGGAATTCTGCAGCAGTTGTGGAAGGGTGTCCGGGGATTGGTAGGAGACCATTTGTAGGATGAGGGCGATGTTGTTGGGGTGGAAGATGCCCTGTTTCACCAGCTGGTGCAGAATGGGCAGCCATTCCGATCCTCCTCCCAGCTTCTGACAGCAGATCCGGCAAAGGTAGGTGGCGTGGGTGTTGTTGAGGAAGAAGGAGCAGAGCTCGGCAATGTTGAGGATCCGGTTTCCACGCAGGTCACATTCTAGATGGGCACTTGTGCAGCCAAAACAGAAGGCCTTGCTGCAGTGAGTGCAGTTGATTTGTCGAAATTGCGACTCGGAGCCGTGGCAGAGGTTGCAGGTGAAGCGCGGCACTTGTTCTGCGCTTGCCATTCAGTCCGCTCTCCTCTCCGGCTCCAGGTCCGCGATTGCTTGTCAGCGTCTTTGTTTTAGTCCCTGAGTCCAGTCATTGCTTCATCTTAGCTTTCGCCCGAAAACTGTTTGGATGTCGCGCTCTCTAGATCTGGGGTAAATCAGACTTAGTCTCAGATTGCCCGTGTCTCATTTCTCTGCATCTTTTTGTGTTTTCGCTTTCCGCTTATGATCATTGTTGCCAAATCCTTAGGTACGGAAGCGAAATTGGATTACAGTGCTGGTTGAAGGGGAGAGAAAGGAAAGGCCTAAGAGTAGGAGGGGTAGGCAGTGATTGGTGGATAGGCGGCGGTGTGTAAGAGTGTAATGGAGGGAGAGAGAGAGAGAGAGAGAGTAGGTGTGTGTGGGGGTGGGGATGTCGGTGGCAGCTACTGTAGGCAGGCGGAGGTGGACGGCTGGTCGTTTCCCTCCGAGGTCGACTCGTCCGCGGAATCCTCTCTTCCTCTAGAACTTCTCTCTTCCGCAAGCAGAATCAAGAGTTGTCTGGGAGGAGAGTGGGATGAGCTATGGAACGGGGGTAGGAAAGGAGGATGGACCGTGCAGAAGGTGACTTGGACTTCTGCGACTCGCGGCCATCCTTCTTCTTCGGCAAGTACTGCAGAAGAAGAAGGGTAACTCGCAGCCTCATTCAGCAGCGCTAAGCTGACTGAACCTTGGCATAGAGCGGGTTACTCAGCTGGTGGGTAATGGATTGGATCCACCGCTGGACCTTGAGTCCGGCCTCCTGGAAGCCCGCCAGACGCTCCACCAGGAAGACGGCTGTGTCCATGTCCTGCCTCTCCTCCACCGTCAGGAAGCACTTGCTCCGCTTCGCGGACTCGATCCACTCCCGTAGCTCTCGCTCGCGCCTCTCGGACTCCCTCAGCTTCCTAGCGAGCTCATCGGTCCATTCGGCAACCTTCTTCTCCACTCTCTTCTCTGTCTCTTTCACCGCTTCTTCTACTGCCTTCCTCCTCTTAGCCTCTGAGTCTCTGGCCTTCTCTGCTTGGAGCTTGCGCTTTCTCTCGCTCTCCTCGATTCTCTTCTTCAGAGATCAAATCTCCCCCCTCTCCCGTGCTCTAGCCTTGAATCCCACGCAGTGTCTTCTCAGACATTCGGGGATAGGCCTAGATGAGGGAGGCGTGAAGAGAGAAAGAGGGGAGAGAGGGGGTCCGCCCGCTACGGTGTTGGAGCGGGTTGACACTGTACTGGGTCCAGACAACTGTCCGACTTGCGAGCCAAGCCTTCCTTTGACATGAGCTGCAGAACTCCTATTGCTAGGATCGATTCTGGCTTTGTCAGTAGGAGAGGGTAGGATCAGCAAGCCGGCCCGTCTTTGACATCCTCCTCTCGCCTTTCTTGGCCCAGGGGGCTTCGGAAAGGGCAGGAGGGGTCCTCGCCCCTTCTCATTTGCCGCTTCTAGTCCAGAGGACTTCAAAGGTGGCAGGAGAATAGCTCTCGCATCTCCAGAGGCCGTTCCTTTTCCGCAAGGGAGAGGGGGCGGCATGGGACTTGAGGGGGCTTCCACTTCCTCCTCCAGCCTGGGAGGCTTAGGAGGGGGAGGGAGAGGCAACAAGGAATGGATGTCAAAGCGGGGCTCTGGCCAGACAGGCAATGGAGGGGGTGAGAGTTGTGGACTCACCTGGTCTCCAGCGCGTCGCTCTCTAGCGTTTCCAGCTCTGTCCTGTCCTCCGGCCTGCACACTCCGCGGGGCAGGGCGTGGGCTAGGCTGGGAGTTGCCGTTGTCTCGCTGCTCGTTGAAGATGGAAAGGCCTAGAGGGGGAGGAGGGAGCCCTTGGGCTGGCGCAGGAGGGGGAGCGGAGGACTCACGAGGCCCTTGAGCGGCCTCTTCCGCTTCTCGCTGCTGTCTCTCCTCTTCCACGGTGACTACTAGGCCGTCCGGGAGATGGGACATGTTGAGAGGGCTGGATGTAGGAGTGAGGGTGCTAAAGAGCTGAGAATGAGGGGGCAGAGAGCGAGTGACTGAGGACTCTGGGCTGGCTCTGAACTGCCTCCTCTCCGCAGTGTGATGGGAGGGCAGTCAGGGGCAGGGGTGGGCGTGTTGTGCAGTTGCTGGTCCGGCTGCTGGCGTTGTATCGTACGGCGAGTGGGGGAAGAGATTAATATGAGGGGGACCAGGGGGGTGTGGTAGGGGTAGGTGTGTGTCAGAGCCGGGGGGCAATTGGGTGACCTCAGCTATTCTGGCTTCCGCAGAGAAACCAGAAGCGGCGAGGCGGCAATAAGAGGGGGAACGGGGGAGGGAGAGGGGTACAATGAGGGGGAGCAAATCGGAGAGGGGGCCAGGTGGTAGCAGCGGTATGCTCCGCTCTGTTCAGGCCGCTCTCCATCCTCCGGCCTCATTTGTCTCTCCATCCGGGGAGGCCCAGGCGCCTGACAGGAAGGAGGGCAGGGGAAGTGTGAAGTGACAGGAGGGCAGGGGAGGGGGGTTGCAAGAAGAGTGTAAAGAGAGACGGGTAGGGTGATCCGGTTGACGCGGATAGGGGCGCTGATGGGGGACGCTGGATCGTCCTAAGTGCGGGGTAGCGTAGGTGGCGTCTTGACGGATGAGTAGCAGGTGAAGGGCGGGGCTGGAAGTGTGTGGGTGCCTTAGGGGGGACGTTGGTGTCATTAATCTTCGCGCAGGCGGGGGCGCAAAGGGGGGCCAATCTCCTCTCGAGTGTTGCAAGGCGGTTTGTAGTGCTGCTCTGGGACTCCTTTCCCTCACACCTGCGGAATAGGCTCAGCTCGCACAAACTGGCCTTGAAGTGGTGTGCAAATTTGCGGCTCGTCAGCAACAGTGATTCGCGGGACCCCCCAATCCTCTCCTATTGCCGTCGCAACTTAGGAGAGGCCAGGGCAAATCCTCGTCCAGGCGGGGCAGAGGGAGGTCATCAGCGGAGGCAGACGCTCCCATAGTGGGGGAAAGGTGGAGTGCGTCCCGGGTCCTCTTCTAGTAGAGGCGGCGTGTGAGTGGCCTCGCAAGGCTCACTCTGGAATGTAGGCTTTGCGACAGGCAGTTGCTCATTACGGACGCGGTGTCCAGTAATGCCAACAATCCCCGCTCTGGTGCGTTAGACGCTGCCAAGAGCTGGGGGATCCGTCACCGGGGGGTGGGGAAAAGGGGGGCCTCCTCTTTACACCCGAAGGTTGGTAAATGGGGCATTGCAGATGCTGCAGCCTGCTTCTTCCTTTCTCTTGCGTACACAGTGCATGCCGCCAGGAGAGAAGGGGCTCGAAGGGAGGCTATGGATAATGATGCGCTGGCGTTCCAGTTGGTTGCATTGCGCTAGGCTTTCTAAGTCCTTTTCCTCAAATGAGGATAGGATACTTAGGTGGCCGTTGGCAGAGTTGCGCAGCGGGAAGTCATGCCAGTCCATGTCGAAGAGGTTGGGGGCCAGGATGCCGCTGGCTAAGCCGAGCGAAACATCCCTCCAATCACTCGACTGCTATCCATAAAGTTGTGCTGGATTAGCTTCAACTTTGCAACATTTCCATTGACCGCCACCCTTCCTCCGTAGCAGTTCTTCGTCGCTGAGAAAGGATGACAGTGAAAGCAGGGCGGAAAGGTGGGGGCTTAAGAGTAAGGGGCAGGTGTTGTAAAACAGGTTCAGCTGCTGTCGGCAGCTGGATCACGTCACCTACTCCTTCCGCTCGATTCGCATCGTTGCTCTTCACACAATAGTAAAAATATTATTGGTCTAGTTTTGGTTTTTGAGGCATTTAATGCGATATCATTAATAAATAATAAAATTAAAATGCAATTTTTTGAAAAAAATTTAAACGTTAATGTCTCCATTTGCGAGGTTTTTTGACCATAAATCCAGAACCAATCAAAATGGCTTTGATCCCAAAAAACGCCCCAAGCCACCACCCAGACGGACCTTCATGAAAAAAATCAGCCAATTTCGTTGAATCGGCTAATCAGCCAATGAATTTCAATCATTGAAAAGAAATACTTTTTTCATACTTGAAACTTGTACTTGCTCCCAGTCATGTTGCTTCTGTCTTTGGGTATAGTAAGGGCATGATTGACGGATTGACGAAGGACTTGAAGCCCTGTTAAGGTTTAACTTGCGTGCAAGGCTTCGGAAATGATTTTGGGATTGTGGTGGATGAACTGCACTAGCTCTTGCTCCCACTCCTTGATTATAATTTTGTAGCATCTGAGCAATAAAAAGGGATCAATCAGTTCAGCAATGCTTTCTTTGTCATACCTTGCATCAATAATGTAATCCTGTGCCATGTTCTTCATGCATTCACATGCCACAAGGCACATAATCAAAATGATCGTTTTTTACCATAGAGCCCTGTTTACTGATGTGCATCAGTCACTGACAAGTCCACATGTAGGAGCTCTTGTACACTGCTTGCTGCCGATTTATTTCCTGCGGGAATCAAGTCATCTGGGATAAATTTGAAGCTAAATTTAGCGCCAGCTGATATCATGTCATTATCATTGTTGAGGTCTAAAATATGTCTATCTCTCACCAGTTCTACATCCAATTTGTGTGATGTAGAACCCTTTTCAATGGTCTGTTTTTGTAGCCATCCCCCGAGGCCTGCGAAACAGTGGCATGACAAATTACAATGTGGTATGACATATATAGAATATGCTTCAATGACGATGTGCCCACGCCGTTGTCGGAATTTGAGAGTGGCCTGTGATGCGTTGCTGATGTTTTGCAGGATGCATCTTCCAAAGGAACTGCTTGAGTTTGGAACAGGTCCCCATGGAGTATGCTGGCTCTGAAATGTCTCAATCATTTGTTACTATTCTGTGGAAGAAGCCTAAGTTTGCATGCATCTCCCGTGTCAGTTCCAGGTCCTGGATTCAGTTCAATGTCTGATGAGTTTTGTACGTGAAGCAGAACTATATTGGTAGCCAACTTGTTTTTTAACTGAAGAAGATTTAGAGGCTTAGTAACCTTAATACTATAGAAAATATTACGTTATAGAAAATCTTCAACGACATACTTATGGTTTCAAATTGAACAAATGAGCAGATTGTTCACTGTAGTTTGAAATATATTGATTTGGATTTTGCATTGTTCTTATGATTAAAACTAACATCAAAATTTAGAAGCTGTGCATTGTCCAGGTGCTCGTTCACCTACACCACAAAACTGGCCACTGCGTGCCCCCCCGCGCCGACCAGTTCTTCTTCTGCGCTGGCCAAGATCTCATCCTAAGGAATCAAGGGGAACATGAGAAGTAGGTGGGTTGGAGGAAAAGAAAGAAGATTAGAACACCTTGTTGGCGGTTTTTTGCCAGATGAGGTGGAAGTCGGGGTCCTGAGAGGACTTGGCTGCCTGGTAGGCGGTGTGAAGGCCGATGGACCGCTAAATGTTGAGGCGCAGTCGCGCCGCTGCACTTTGGACCCCATTTTCTAAAAAAATGGTTTCCTCCTAAGAGAGCGTACCCTGGCCGCCAGCCCCTTGCTCACGCATGGGGTGGCCCACACCCCTGGCCTGGACTTTGGAGGCAGGCGGTCTACAGCAGTGCGCAATCTGCGCAGCTGCCGCTATGCTCTCACACAGAATCATAGTAAATATTGTGTCATTTATCAACCAGTGACATTATTTGTTATGTACAAAGCATCAACTCATCTTTTAAAATACACTGAGCAATTTATGTAGCACCAAATAATGTTTTGATAATGTTAATATTAAGAATTATTGCAAAATGAAAGAGTTGATTTTTTAGATAGGGAACTATTCAAGTATAACTGTTTGATCAGTGTTTAACTGAGTGTAGTCCAACATAAAACCAAATAATTCGCAGAACATTAAAAGAATTAAATAAAATAAATAAATAAATAAATTATTATAAAGTGGATTCTTAGGAATCCTAAAATGTTTCTCTTATCGAGTTATTTTTTAACATGTTTTAACATTTTACTGGCAATTGAAGTGGAGGAAATAAATGTTTCACCCTTTGCTGAGATATCAACATAATCAAATTAACCTAAGCAAAGAAAAATTATGTGTTCCATTGGTAGTGCTCATTCAATGAGCTGCCATGGAAAAAAATTAGGACTTGGGCTTTTCAAATGGACATTTTTCATGAAACATAACTTAGCACAGTCAGTTATTAGCAACTGAAGTCAAAGAAATTAATATACTTATCCTTAATGTTGATTACAGTTTGTGCACGAGCTTATACCTGCATGAAGACCTCCTGCGGAAGCACCAGCTGACACAGCAGGAGCTTGCCAATGAGGTGCGAAAGCGGGGACGTGAAGAGACACACTGCCAGCAGCAAGGCGGGTCAGGAGGCCATCAGCCAGCTGGAGAGACTCCGCAAGAATGACCTCATCCTCACACCTTCCAGGAAGTCGTTTGTGAGTGGGGTGCTGGGCCATGTGCGAGGCCTCACACTGAAGGCCTGCGGCACAGGAAACCATATGGGCCCCATCATGGAGTGTCTCAACGGCTTGCGCCACCCACCTGGTTGGCCTAGTTGGCTTTACTCTCCCAGACTGCCCCCCTTTCCCTGCAAGGTGCGTGACTCCTCAGGAGATGCTGAAGCACCAGCCAGTTTATGGAGGAGCAGCCAGGACGGACCCGTCAGCACCTTCCACCTCCTGCCGCCAGTCTTGTTCTCTCTCTCGGTTCCACAACGGTTCATCACCGCGATGGTTCATCACCGCGACGGTTCATCAAAACGACGGTTCATCACCGCGGCGGTTCATCACCGCGATGTTTCATCAAAACGACGGTTCATCACCGCAACGGTTCATCACCATGTAAGGCCCCCTTCTGCCTTAGAATACATGAGAATAAGTTACTGTTTTAACCATAGTTTAATTTAAGAATTTCAGATAGAAATAAGTTTGTATCAGGTTAATGGTTTAAAAATATCAAGAAACGAACTAACTTTTTTAGAAACAATCGATTTAATGGAAAGATTTTGAATAAAAATTGTTCGCATTGTTTGCATTAAATTGCAGAATTTAAAACAGTAAACAAGTAAGCTGAAAATAGGTAGTATAAAAAGATGTTTAGAAAAAAATAAAATTATGTTTTAGTTCAATAATTCAGAAAAAAGCTTAAATTGCAAGTTTCCACTGGGAATTAAATTAAGCTCACTAAAAAGAATTTTTTTATTCCATTAACGTTATAATTGTAATATGAAGATTTTAATAATATAAAAAGACGCATGGAATACATTGTAAAATGAAATAATGGAAGAAACAATGGAAAATATCAAGAAATATGAGAAAAATTTAATGCAGGGCTGGTGATGAACCGTCGCGGTGATGAACCGTTGTTTTGATGAACCGTCGCGGTGATGAACCGTCGCGGTGATGAACCGTCGCGGTGATGAACCGTCGCGGTGATGGACCGTCGTTTTGATGAACCGTCGTGATGATGAACCGTCGTGGTGATGAACCGTCGTGGTGATGAACCATTGTGGTGATAAACCGCCGTGACACGCTCTCTCTCCACCTCCAGGCCCCCTACCTCGCAGGCCCGTCTCTCCTCCCCATGCCGCCAAACCGGACTCCAGGGTCAGATCTGGCTGGAAGCAGTTTCTGAGGTGTAGGGAAGAGAGTTATGCCCGCACCTATGGGCCCTCCCTCACCCCACCACCTCCAGAAGCCCCCAAAGGCCATTGAGCACATTGTTCTTGGCATAAAAAAACTTATCACCATTTTTGCAAAATATAAAGTCATTAAATTCATGCATGATTTTTAAATGACGCAAATTGAGCATATTGTTATTTCGGCAATCAACGGCCAAAGATTTCACACCTGGGTGTCAACACGAAAAGTCACACCTATGTGTGAAGTTCAAATTCGTGCCTAGGTGCGAAATGAGCAGAAGTTGATCTACGCAACTCTCCGTAACTGGAAGTAAGGTCTGAAGAGCGCGAGTGTCAAAGATCTCGATGTCGGCATTGTAGGTCCACGACGATGGCAGTGTTACACAGATATGGCACCCTCAGTGCAACTCTGTCACACAATATGGTGGTCTTGGCTAAGTCCAGGCAATATCGACTCCTTTCATCTTGAGTTAAGACTAATCGTCCCTGACTGAGTTTTCCCTATCTTTTCCCCTAACCCCCCAGGCATGAAAATTTAGTTATGCAAGCTGATGATTTCCTCTCATCTGCAGCAGCCAGCACCAGCTAGCTCCTGACTGCGAGCATCAACATGGCTTCTGCCAAAGTGAACAAGTGCAAACAGTGTTGTAGTCTGATGGCTGCCCATGCCACAACACCAGTTCACTGCATCTCCTGCAACCTCGACACGTGCTACACCTGCGCGACAGACTCCTGGGAACTCAGTCTCATATCCGACTACCAGGTGGAGCAGCGTGACGTGGCTCTGCAGCTCCTGGATGTCTCCAATGTCATCTACAAGTGCAGAACCTGCACTGCCAACCACCAGGCAACGTACCAAGGCCTCCCACTCCAACTTGTTCTCCAGGGAGTCTACCATCCCAAGAACATCGACATCATCTTGAAACTCCTGCCTCCGCAGGAGGGACGACGTCTCATCCCCCGATGCGACCTCGTCTACAATGATGCCCTCCGCAACCTCCAAATCCCTGACGACGATCGCCCACCCCGCCAAGCCCTGCCCCAATCCTTCATCAAAAACATCCAGGGGATGGAAGAACTCCACACTGAGTTCAACCCCCCACCCCCACCAGCCAACGAGCCCAACAACAACACCAAACCCGGAGAACAGTGGACGAGACCACACCAGCAGATCAACTTCTCCACCCGCTCCTTGACCCCCAGCGAGAACAGCAACAGTACCAACAACCAACTCTCCTGGGACGACAACAATGACCTCTCAGCCGCCTACCACAACATCTACACCCAAATTGACATCCTCGCCAACTCCATGGCCCAAGGCGAAGCCAAAGCCAGGAAATACCCCGTAGGACATGAAACCTGCCTCCACTACGAGCACCAGTACCTCCACTACACCATCAATCAAGCCAAACTCAAACAGGAAGCTGAGAGAATCTCCCAACAGATCCATGGACTCGACCACGATCAACTACTCAAGCCATTCCTTGATGACGACTCCCCCAATCCACCACTGGACGAGGTGGAAGTCCAAGCTGAAGTCCACCCATGCCCTGCTCCGGAGCAGCAACCACCACCACCACCCCGCCCAGGGGAAGGGTACCCAACACAAAATCCTGCCCTTCCTCCTCCAACACCGGCACTGCGAGCTCTCCTCCTGACCACGGCACCACCAGCACTTCCTCCATCTCACACTCCAGCCGCACTTCCCACACCACCACAACCACGAGCCATCACCTACCCATCACAGCCACCCTGCCGTAACCCCTTCAATGACCTAACCCCACACCAGATGACCCCAACCCCAACCCCTTCTGAGCCATCGAATACCCTGTCCAGTGATCCAGTCCCAACAGTACCAGTTCCAATGGGACCCCAACCAGCCACCACCGAACTACCTCTGCATCAACTCTAACCCCGCCAGACAACTCGTGCCCACTCCAACCATGGCAGTCGGCAACCTACCTCCTCCAACCTACACCAAAGTGACCCCACCACAACAGCCACAACCCTACCAACAGTTCCCCCCAGTGTACTACAACTCCCCCCGGTCCTCCGCTAACCTTCACTACAACCCCTACGGCAGCAGTGACATCCCCTACCAGAACCTCATCAACTTCTACTCGGACTCGTCCTCACCCACGAATCCAGCAGCCATGCCTCCAGCCCACCAGCCAGCAGCCCTGCCTCCAGCCCACCAGCCAGCAGCACTGCCTCTGGCACAACAGCCAGCAGCACTGCCACCGGCTCACCAACCGGCTGCTCTGCCACCCACTTCACAGCCACTGCCCATCACCTACGTCAGACTGGTCAGTGGCCAAGTTGTTTCCCAATACACACACCTCCTCCCTGCCAATCTCCCACCCAGATCCTCCATCGTTCCCTACCTACCCCCCAACGTCGTCCCCACCTACCCCTCTCCCCCTCGCCCCAGCCTCCCACATCGCATCACTCAACCCTTCCAGCAAGCTTTCTCCCCCTACATCTACCCAGAACCGACCCAGTCGATGCACAGTCTCTCTGACAACCTCCTGTCCGCTCCCGCCCCTACATACCCGCAGGAGCTTTGAGCATCACTCTTCCTGCCCGTTCCTCCACTCTACGACATGTCTTCAATGGATGTCGGCGCGGTGACTGCTGCGCATGCCATCTCCACTTCCAGAATGGAGATTGGATCTTCCGATCAGGTATCAGACATGTCTACAAGAGGACAGCTGCACCCCGCAGCACCGTAAGGATGCCTCCATCACCGTCTCACCCCCATCACCTTACCCCCCCCCCCGATCAACGTCACCACCCGCCCATGCTCTCCGTCCCCAGAGATCCGACCCCTGTCTTGACGCGAGGCAGAGAAGAACTAACCTCAATTGTGGATCCAATTAGCACAACCTAACACATTATGGCTAACGGAAGTACTATTCACAATTGTGGATCCAATTTGCATGAACTGCCACATTGTGGCTAACTGAAGAACCGACCACAATTGCGGATCCAATTTGTACGACCTACCACATTGTGGCTAACTGAAGAACTAACCACAATTGTGAATCCAATTTGCATGCCCTCTACATTGTGGCTAACTTAAGAACTAACCACAAGTGTGGATCCAATTTGCATGACCTCCACATTGTGGCTAACTTAAGAACTAACCACAATTGTGAATCCTGTTTGCACGACCTACCACATTGTGGCTAATTGAAGAACTAACAACAATTGTGGATCCAATTTGTACGACCAACCACATTGTGACTAACTTAAGAACTAACCACAATTGTGGATCCAATCTGCACTATCTACCACATCGTGGGTAACTTAAGAACTAACCACAATTGTGGATCCAATTAGCACGACTTACCACATTGTGGCTAACTTAAGAACTAACCTCAATTGTGGATCCAATTAGCACGACCTAACACATTATGGCTAACTGAAGTACTATTCACAATTGTGGATCCAATTTGCATGACCTGCCACATTGTGGCTAACTGAAGAACCAACCACAATTGCGGATCCAATTTGTACGACCTACCACATTGTGGCTAACTGAAGAACTAACCACAATTGTGAATCCAATTTGCATGCCCTCTACATTGTGGCTAACTTAAGAACTAACCACAAGTGTGGATCCAATTTGCATGACCTCCACATTGTGGCTAACTTAAGAACTAACCACAATTGTGAATCCAGTTTGCACGACCTACCACATTGTGGCTAATTGAAGAACTAACAACAATTGTGGATCCAATTTGTACGACCAACCACATTGTGGCTAACTTAAGAACTAACCACAAGTGTGGATCCAATTTGTACGACCAACCACATTGTGGCTAACTTAAGAACTAACCACAAGTGTGGATCCAATTAGCACGACCTACCACATTATGACTGATTGAAGAACTAACAACAATTGTGGATCCAATTAGCACGACCTACCACATTGTGGCTAACTGAAGAACTAACCACAAGTGTGGATCCAATCTGCGCGACCTACCACATTGTGGCTAACTTAAGAACGAACCTCAATTGTGGATCCAATTTGCACGATCAACAACATTGTGGCTAATTGAAGAACTAACAACAATTGTGGATCCAATTAGCACGACCTACCACATTGTGGCTAACTGAAGAACTAACCACAAGTGTGGATCCAATCTGCCGACCTACCACATTGTGGCTAACTTAAGAACGAACCTCAATTGTGGATCCAATTTGCACGATCAACCACATTGTGGCTAATTGAAGAACTAACAACAATTGTGGATCCAATTAGCACGACCTACCACACTGTGGCTAACTGAAGAACTAACCACAATTGTGGATCCAATTTGCATGACCTGCCACATTGTGGCTAACTGAAGAAATAACCAAGTGTGACTTCCTCAGCTCTCTATCACCTTCTCCACTTATTCTCCAGAGGAAGACTTCCCATACACTGAGAGGAATATGGATTGTCTTCCTGCTGGAACGTTGCTCTCGCATGAAGGAGGAGCCTTACACATCAACTACACCAAGGAAGATGGTACCACCGACGACCCATCAAGTATCTCCTCCCCACGGAGAGAAAAGAGGGAACAAGTGTCGCCAACGAAAGAGGAGGAGGAGAGGTGGGGGAAGTGGGATGAATGGGATCGACTGACCAATGAACTCTTCAAGGACGCCGAGGAAGTGGAAGGACTATCCCCACTCGGCAACGAGGATACAGCCATCAAAAGCAACCCTGTCATCAGCCAAAATACACCCCAGATGAGGAAAACTAGGAGAGAGACGTCCGAGACAGGAAAGAAGATGCGAACGGAGGGAGAGTTGCTCTCTGCCACTCGCCCACGGACGGGACCCCACTCTTCGCCTCTGCCCACTGTTGAGAGACCTCACCACGATTTCAACGACAAGACAAAGATGGAGGCCATTCACGAGACATTGTTACGCATCAAGAATTGGGTTCAACACCACGATCCGGTAGGAGCAAAGCTGCACTACGTCGTGGATGAATTGACGGGCCTGACTGAGCAAGTGGAGTCGGATGATGAGCATTGGATGTGCATGCTAGAGGAACGCCAGTACCATATGCTGAAGCAAATGGTCCGGATGAGCTCCACCAGCGGTGTCCGAGCCCTTACTGGTCAACAGGACATCTCCGCGGAGATACTAGGCTCAGCCCTCTACATATCTCAGTGCCTGGAAGCGGAAGTGGAGACGGTCTACTCGAACCACCAACTTCCTGGAGAAGAGAAATGTTACATCTTCTTACGGCTCAAGGCGGGAGAACTCCTCTTCCTGCCAGATAATGGGGGCACTGACTTGACCCATCACAGCCCCATCACGGATTGCCATCATGTCAATCCTTTCCAGTTCATGGAGCCAACCCACAAGACCGCCGACATCTTTAAGAATCTCACCCATCTGTTCGCCATGCTCCTTCAGGTGCCAGGTGTCTGCCGCTCGCAACCTAACATTACGTACGACACTCCAGTTCTGTTCACCTCGTGGCTGAGGCCTCCATTCGCCGATCTCGTCGCTTACTCATCAAACCTACCGGCCGTAGAGAGGAGGCTCAATGGAATGACTAACTACACAAGTTACTTCTCCCTCTATCCCAACAGTACGATCCAAGCCATCGAAACACACGGTCACGCGGTGAAAGGCCTAGCTGGAACTCTGTCCGAAGGAGTCCAAGAATTAGCCAGGGCCTCCTGGTCAGGTATCAACAACCTCAGCTCTTACTTCGCTGAGCCAATCATCAAGATCATCAGAATCATCCTTGCCATCGTCATGGCCAGACTCCTTCTCTTCTGGGCCTCTCACTACACAGCGTATGGAACGAGCGCGGGAAGGAAGGCCAGGAAGTGGAAGGAACATCTATGCCAACAGAAACAGAGTTCAGGATCGCGAGTGCACTTCGATCGAGAACCGTCAATGAGCTCCACCTGTCTACTACCCAGCAATCCCAGCGCAACCAGGACATCGCGTACCCTACGAGGCTCTCGGCGATCGGCATGGCCTCGTTCCACTACGCTGGCTGCGGTGCCCATGCCACATTGGCTTTGATGATCCCTCCCCCTTCCCTAGTAGTGTCGTACTGCTTGTAGCCTAGATCTGAGGTCCCGTTCCTCCGCCTGCTCTAGATACTTGGTGTGATTCCCCCTCACCTCTTCCCCATCGCCCGGGTGCGCTGTGGTGTTTCCCAATCCAGTTTCGGTGACCTTGGGACAATGAGGCGAGCGGAGAGGTGCCTAGTTCATTCTGTCTATAAACCCGCCCCTGTCGCCATCCCTTTCCTCCGCTCGGTGTACGATTAAAGAGATCCTTGCTACGTTCCTGCTGCAATATACCACAGCCTGCAATAAATCAGTGTTGGTGCAACTGAATTTTAATTACTACCATTTTTTGCTGAATATGATTGTATTGTAAATATATTATTTATGTGAATTAGACACTGCAAAAATAATACACAACTGTGGCCCCCAGCAAGAACGCAAGGCAGATGTATTGTGCATCAAGATCAATGAAATACAAGTGATTGTAGATTTAACATAAAAAGTCAACCTGACATACCCATTACCTTAAGGGAAGTTTTATGGGGTGACATGGAGATTGGCATTGCCGGCATGTATATTTTACATGTTATTGTAAATTCGAGGTCTATAGTCTATATTGTATATTCGAGGTCATGTGACTAATTTTTGTCTGTATGTGTATTTGGTACCATGAATGTTCTTTCATTAAGAATATCAACAGAAATGAGGTGTCTGACAAAATTAGTAATTCATTCATTTTTGGTTACACCAAAGTTAAAACGATTAATTAATTACAATTCAACTTGTAAAAAAATATTTACAAATCAGAAAATTGCAATGTTAACAATGTATTCTCGGCTGTTGCCAAGAGATGCGCGGCCTTGTCCACCTCATTAAAGGTCAAATACGTGAAAAACCACCTCCACGGAATTGTCTAATTTTTTGCACATGGTTAGGGGTTGGTGAAGTAAGCTTGCCGGCTAAAGCCGTTTTTTCACTTTTGACTACAAATTTTGAGAAAAAAAATTCTGAAATTTCCTGTGCTGTAGCATAGGGAAAAGTAGAAACAATTCAATAACAATTCAATAAAAATTCAATTTTGATTTTCCAGTTTTCTCCGCTCATCAGTGGAAAACAAATAACTAATATCAACAAGTATATGGCGCAGAGCGCAATAGGTGACCGCGGAGCTCTCAACATACCCCATTCTTGAACCTTTCTACCCAAAAAAGTAATGTTTCAAATGCGCTGGGACTTGTTCCACCCCTCGAGATCTTCCTTAAAATTTTATTACCTTTCAGGGAAAAAATTTTTTTGTCAAAATCCCGTTGAAGAAATTTAGCCTTTTAGAGCATACTCGAAATTTTACCCAAACAAACCAACAACACAGCCCAAAACCGCGAAAAAAAACAACCAAACACACCCACCCCACACGACCTTTCTATCCAAAAAAAAGTAATGTTTCAAATGCTCTGGACCTCGTTCCATCCTTGAGATCTTCCTAAAATTTTATTACCTTTCAGGAAAAAAAAATTTGTCAAAATCCGTTAGAGAATTGAGCCTTTTAGAGCATACCCCAAATTTTCGACCTTTCTACTCAAAAAAAGAAATGTTTCAAATGCTCGGAAACCGGTTCCACCCCTCCAGACTCTTCCTAAAATTTTATTACCTTTCAGGAAAAAAAAAGTTTGTCAAAATCCGTTGAGAATTGAGCCTTTTACAGCATACCCAAATTTTCAACCTTTCTACCCAAAAAGTAATGTTTCAAAAGTTCAAATTCCGGGACTCTACCCCTCCAGATCTTCCTAAAATAGCATTACCTTTCAGGAAAAAAAAAGTTTGTCCAAATCCGTTGAGAATTCGCCCGTGGACAGCATTTTCCAGATACATATATATATATATATATATATACGTATCAGGACAAAAGTTTAGTAACCTCTATAGACCGCGGAGCGGCCCTTCTGGGCCGCTCCGCGGTGCAAAAATTTAAGCAAGAAAAAATGGGCAAAATCGGTGTTCTGTGGCGCGCGTTGCCCAAGAACTAGGTTAATTGGTCATTTTGGGGTAGTTTTCAGAGGATTTTCTCACATTTTTCTTAATTTAAAATTTTTCCCACATTTTGGACCCCGTTTTCTAAAATCTACGGACAAAAAATTGACCCACTACTCTTAACAAATATTCCATATTAAATAAAAAAAGTTTTAAATAACTCTTATCCCACCAAAAATGATTAATTACTTTGTTCAAATATTTTTTCACTAATTTGTCTAGAACACTTAAAAGCTTAATATACAGTCTTTTTTATGATTATGGGTCAATTTGGGGGCGATATATTCCAAAAATTGAGGTCCCAATTGGCAGATAAAAATGCGCTTACTTCTCAGTACCCTCCCCCAACGTGGTCGCCCCCCCAGCGTTTGCCCCCCACCACCTACGTGCCCCCCCCCCCTCGTACAAATCCCCCCCCCCCATCGACGAGTCCCCCCTAGCATTTTTTTTACTTATCTTGAATACAGCTTGGATACCTGAATTCTGTTTCCCCTCTTAGGCTTAGTCAAAACCCGTGTATACTGTGGCAGTACCAAGTATAGTTGCTTAGAGACCCACAAACATAGGTGATAAGCTCAAAAAGTACTTGTTTTCTTTTCCAATTGTCCCCCCCCCAAACGTAAATTCTTCCAATTGTCCCCCCCCCAAACAAAAATTTTTCCAATCTGTCCCCCCCCCAAACGAAAATTTTTCCAATTGTCCCCCCCCCCCCAAATGCCGATTTGCCGATTTGAGCACTGATTGAGCACCTTGCACATGGTTAGGAATTTCTTAGATTTGGGGGGGGGGGGGGGGGTTCGACCATGGGGGAGGGGCAGATGTGTTGGGGGGCCGGCAGATGCGTTGGGGGGGGGGGGGGGGACCCCCCCCCCTTGGGGGGGGGGCAAACGCCATGGGGGGGGGGGATTGTGGGAGTCAGCCGAAAAAATTCTTAAATTATGAAAATTAAGGGAAAACCTCAAACCCCCAAAATGAGCATTTTTTGGTCGGTTTTCCGAGCCACGCGGAACGACGCGGATGGTTTTGACCATCTATCTTGGCCTTAATTGATGTATTTTATCATAACAGAGCCACACTGGTGCCCGCCAGTGCCCGCCATAAAATTTCCCTAACAAACTTTCCCAAAAACTGACTTTTTGGGAAGCTCCAAATGGTTAAGCATAGCAAACTTTCCAAACAAATTTCTCAACACTAGAGCCGAATTTTGCCAAACCAATGGTGGAAGCCGAATTTCGCCATAAGTTAATGCGAAGCAAACACCCTTTAAATTCCACCTGAATGTATAAATTTATTAATGGTTGTGAAAAAGTTTGTGGATGCCACCATTTTGAATTTAGGCATTAGCGGAATACATTGGCATTAGTACTTCAATACATGACAAAGCTGTGTTAGCTATTCAGCTAGTAACCATTACCATGACTAATTATCTAATTTCTATATTGTAAAACTCTCTATAGTGTCTCTCTTGTGTAGGTAAAACTAATTTGCAATTCCAATTCACCTTTCTACCTCGTGAGGTAAAAATCCAATAATTCTGATTCACTTTCAGCCTCGAGTATTTTAGTTTTATTGCCCTCGTTTCAATTTTACCACCTATCTAAATAGCGAAGGAAGAAGCCTCCAATATTTACAACAGACATTTGCAAGTACACTCAGCCACAATGAGCTGGAGACGAAGATCTACGGGCAATGGATGAAAGGGGGAAAGCAAATTGCTGAACAGTCAGAGCAAGGTGACTACGCCAGCCTCAACTGTCGCCCAATCCTCCTCTCCAACGACATCCTAGGCCCTGACCAAAGACCTACGTCAGCTGACCACACAAAGTCATACCGCCCAATGGAGATGCTGGTGTAGAGAAGACTCTGGTGCTGGACTGAGGTCAACGGAGTCATTCCAGAGGAGTAGAGTGGATTCAGTCCAGCCAGATCCACCACAGATGTCATCGCCCCCATCTTACAGGCCACTTTCGATGGACTCAACACCCCAAAGCATGCTGCAAGATCCCACTTTTTTGTCTACCATAGATCAATTCGATGACTAAATCAAACCTCGATCAAAGAAGAATTGAGAAGGCGCTATTTATTGGAAACCGCTAAGAGAGATTAAAACAGAAAATACATAGAACTCTGAAGTGGAGCTTAAAAAATTGGAGAGGAAGAGGGGCCAAGAAAGCAGAGGATGATGTATGGCTGCTGATGTCAAAGAACTTGGCTAAAGCGCTGAAATCTATTGAACCACACAATATATGACCATTACCAGATATTCAAAGGTTTTTGTTCCTTTTTAAGCTAAAGTAATTTAAATTGCATTCATCAGCTATTTATGTAAACATCACAATTACTTTGCTACTTTTTTAAAATCAATTTCCATATAGTGGTACCTCAGCTGCTACATTTTCGCATCTTCAAAACGCTCCATTTTATAATTAAAAGTTTTAGTTTTCATCTGTCATCCCATGCCTGCTATTACTTTATCCAAGTGAAATTTGCAACCCACAACATCTGTTTCATGATAACTCAATTTCTTTGTAATTCGCATTTTGGTCCAGATGAAACTCTGAAAATCTACTAGTACCAGTTTGGGGACAACCACTACTGGGGGGGGGCAGAATCGGAGCTATTTATTCTGCCCTCGGCTATTCCCTTGGTCATGAACATACCCCAAGTGGGGCGGGCAGAATTAGCTGGAGCAAAGTACTGCTGGAACTGCCAGTGGCGGCGTAAGAAGAGATGAGTGTCTAGTGGGCAAAACACAGCATTTAGGACTTGCAATTGGTACTCATCCGCATTGACAATTGATCCCAGATGAATAAAAATCAACCACGTTTGACCACTCAAATACACTGGAAAAATGGAAAAATACGCTAAATATTCTGATCTATCATGTAAACTGCCCAATCCCTTTCAAAAAACATGGGTTCTGTGAACGTTTCATAAATCTTGTCAGCTGAAGAAAAAATATCATCATTATATAAATAACATCAAAAACAAATAGTGAAAAATGGTAAACAAAGTGTTAATTAAATTGCCAATAACATTAAATAGGGACATGATCAAGCACATATCATGGCTTGTTGCTAGTAATTAAACCTTAAGGGAAGGCTGACATCGTTTTGCAGGACAATTTTATTTTGCTGATTAAATTGCTTATAGTATTAGCCTCCTGGCGTACATATTAGCGTATAGTATTAGCCTCTTAGCCCCCCCACAAAACCTCTCTTATTACTTCTTTTTCAGCAGACTGCCAATCTGTCAGAATTGAATGATAATATGGTATTATGTTTGCATCAATAAGAAACTGGGTTTCATCATCGCCACTTGACAAAATGTTTCCAACAGCACGAACTGCACCCCGCAAAATGTTGTTATGAAAACTTGCATTTTTAATTATTTTTATTATAGTTAAAATAGTTTGGTCATGAATTATCAGCTGCATTTGAGCTGCATTTCCATCAGCTAAATAGGCAATACACCATACTGCATCTGCAACAGCATCTTCATGAAAGTTTTTTTTCCTTTTTTATTATTATATTCAACAACTTAAGGATTGGTTCAAGTTGGCTTAGTTTAGCTGCCTGTAATTGTCCACGGCATAAATTTGCAAGTGTCCACACTCCTGTTTTCAATGAATCTATGTTGGATGACATGTTTCCTGTAGAATGGTGGCTACCCACTGATTTTGTCATGATGTTAATTATAACATATAACAATTGGAAGATACCCAAATCTATAAGTTGCTGCCTACATAAATTGCAATCTCCAGCAATGTTTGCAAGGGCCCAAATCGCCTGGTCACATAATTCTGAAGGCAAAGATTTCCAGGCCAGGCCTATAAGAATCTCATGAAGGTTTTCAGATGTAGCAGCATGTACAAATGTATTGCTTCCAGACAAAACGTTGGTTATAGCCCATGTTGCATTACAAACCATATCATTGTCGACCCTATCTTCTAAGAACTCTTTAACAATTACTGCTAAATAGGGGATGGGTTTCAGCTTAATGAAGTCAGGAACATCGGGACAATCTGGCTTTGCTAACCATTTCCGGAAATACAGAACATCTAGCCCGAGCTATGATTGATGCAGATGGTGATAGAAAGTTCAGCATTTTAACCATTTCTTCACAACTATTTTTGGAAATATTTTTAGAATCAGATGTCATATTAATGTATTTGATTTCTGACGACTGCATGTTAAACATGGTTTGCATTGCTTGAAACAAGTATATGGCGCAGAGAGCAATAGGTGACCGCGGAGCTTTATGCCCCATAACTTCCCAGGCAACCTTGTACCAGGTATTAAAATGCTCTCAATAGTGTAGTGTTTCTGTTGTATTTAATGCTCATTTTTTGCATTTTACATGAATAATGATTGTTTGTTGCATTTACGGTCCATTGCATTTGTTTTATTAGTGAGAGCAGAATATATTCAAATAGTGAAATGCAAAAAATAATAGAAAGATGGGCAAGCATGGGTTGAAATATAGTATCCCAATGTAGAATGCAGTATGTGGAGAGGAATAGGATTAGTTGGGCAAGTTATTCATGGGAATGTGGCCACAGTTTGTACAGGGGTGGTTCAGTTGGCCCATTCCTATTCGGCAAAACCTAGTTCCTGTAGAGCATCCACCATGCCAGCAGAAGCAGAGGACTGAAATTGAGAAAAAAATGAATTTTGATATTATTCCTGATAAATTTGGTTTTTACCCATTGCCATAGCTGATGTAAGGGCCAACACCTTCAGCACAAAGGCAGCATCAAACTCATTCAATGGTACATCATCAAGAAATGGATTGAAATTGGGGTACCCACCCTATAGTGAGCTTTGGCCTTCAGGTAGACATCCAGAGAAGCTTTCTGGACCAGCTGTGAAATATCTTTTGTTTTGTCCCATGCTGAGTTGATGAGCTCCTTGGTGTCACTGATGAAGGCTGGGCATTTGCTGATTCATTTCATTTAATTTGGCCAAAGTGTAAACAATGAAAGCGTGACAAAATAAGAAAAACTAACAAAAAAGAATTGAATATAATTGTTGCGCAAGCGCAGCCCATGAAATTGGCTTTTAAGTTGCTTCTACATGAGCAAAAGCACTAAGTGCATGATTACCTAAGCATTGCTAATGTGTGCTGTATCTCAACGTAGGCTCCTGCTGAAAAAAGCAAAAAATTTAATGTGAAAAATCGAAAAAAGAAGGAAGTAATAACAGTTTCGTAAGGGTAAGGGTTACAAATATAAGAGTCCAATCCCAAGTGTTGCAGTATTGAATTTGACAACCGATAGGATCGGCATCAATATTCAAGTGCATCTTGGAAAAAGAACTTTCCCGCTTTTACATTACTTTAAAACTCCACGAACCTATTTTCATTGAGCTTGAGTTATACGAAAGGGGAATAGGAAGCAGAAAGGAGCTTTGAGGGAGGGAAGGCTGTGCCTGGCAATGTCAATGATGTGCAGAGCGATATCTAATCTTAGGTAAGATTGAGTAGAGCTTAAAGGCAAAAATTATAATTGCACAAAGCGCAAGTGACCGTGAAGCTAACGCCCACAGTTCTGCTACCAAATCAGGCTTTTTTTCTCATTATTGTACAATTTTTTCTGCAAAATGAATCTACAGCCCACTAGAAATGGGTAAATTGTATCATATTATCACCAGATGATAATAAATTCTAAGTCTTAATAGGTCAAGCAAAAATGTCTGCTATTACTACATCCAAATGAAAATTGCAACCCACATTATCTGTTTCACTGTTCATTTTTTGGCCGCCAGTACATCCTAAAATTTGGTTGAGCAATGACGTTTCAAAGTTCAAAAATGTTAAAATTCTGCACAGTTTCGATGATTTCATTACTTACAAGGATTCAGGGGTAGGTGCAGTGATATGCCAGAAACTGTATTTTTGACCGCGCAGCGGCCCAAAGGGCCGCTCCGCGGTCTATAGAGGTTACTGAACTTTTGTCCTCATATATATGTATGTCTGGAAATGCTGGGAACGGGCGAATTCTCAACGGATTTTGACAAACTTTTTTTTCCCTGAAAGCTAATGCTATTTTAGGAAGATCTGGAGGGGTAGAACCGGTTTCCGAGCATTTGAAACATTACTTTTTTGGGTAGAAAGGTTTAAACATTGCAATATACAGTTTTTGCGCTGTAGCACCTGTAATCTTGAGAATTGCACAGAAGACTTAAGTTTTTTTGTTCACAAGTCATACATAACGATTCCAAATATGTGCTTACTTTTAAAAATGGTTGGGAAACCACAGACTTTCCCTCTTGAGTGACAAACTTTCACGCATGACAATAGCATCAATAATTAGTAGCAGCTGAACGGCTGATAATTGAACAGAACACTTGAGTTTTTTTGTTCACAAGTCGTATATAACGATTCCAAATCTGTGCTTACTTTTGAAAATGGTTGAGAAACCACAGACTTTCCCTCTTGAGTGACAAACTTTTGCACATGACAATAGCATCAATAATTAGTAGCAGCTGAACGGCTGATAATTGAACAGAACACTTGAGTTTTTTTGTTCACAAGTCGTATATACCGATTCCAAATCTGTGATTAATTTTGAAAATGGTTGAGAAACCACAGAACTAAGAGCTCCGCGGTCACCTATTGCGCTTTGCGCCATATACTTGTTAAAGATAGGATAGGTGGAGAATCCAGGTTGCCCGAGGTACCCTCACAATATGTGGTCACCAACATTATATAAGCATGGTCCTCTCTTAGGCAAGGACATATCCTATTACCGATTTTGAAAACATGAATCGATGTCATTAATTTTGTGTGCATAATATAGAACCGCAAGTGACCTCAACAGACACATCAAACACAGCTTTAAATAAAAAAATAGCTTGCCAAAGTTGGTTGAGAATTGGACGAGTTATGGCTAAAAAAATTGAAAAAAAGTGATCATCCGTTATCCGTCCTCCGTCTGCCGTCCGCCATCTGCCATGCGCTGTTAGCCATACGTTCAGCTCGGGAGGCATACTGGCAAGGTATTGTGCTACAAGCTCAACGTCACTATAGTAAAACATCCCTGGTGGGTCCATAATTTTGATTTTTGTCCTCTTTTATTCAGCACAACTACACGCCACACTATGCACTACCTACCACATTGTGGCTAATTGAAGAACTAACAACAATTGTGGATACAATTTGTACAACCAACCACATTGTGGCTAACTGAAGAATTGTGGATCCAATCTGCACGACCTACAACAGTGTGGCTAACTTAAGAACTAACCACAATTGTGGATCTAATATGCACTACCTACCACATTGTGGCTAACTTAAGAACTAACCACAATTGTGGATCCAAATAGCACGACTTACCACATTGTGGCTAACTTAAGAACTAACCTCAATTGTGAATACAATTAGCACGACCTACCACATTATGGCTAACTGGAGAACTATTCACAATTGTGGATCCAATTTGCATGACCTGCCACATTGTGGGTAACTGAAGAACCAACCACAATTGCGGATCCAATTTGTACGACCTAACACATTGTGGCTAACTGAAGAACTAACCACAATTGTGAATCCAAATTGCATGACCTCTACATTGTGGCTAACTTAAGAACTAACCTCAATTGTGGATCCAATTTGCCTGACCTCCACATTGTGACTAACTTAAGAACTAACCACACTTGTGGATCCAATTAGCATGACCTGCCACATTGTGGCTAACTTAAGAACTAACCACAATTGTGGATCCAATTTGCACGACCTACCACATTGTGGCTACCTGAAGAACCAAACACAATTGTGGATCCAATCTGCACGACCTACCACATTGTGGCTAACTTAAGAACTAACCAAAATTGTGGATCCAATTTGTACGACCAACCACATTGTGGCTAACTTAAGAACTAACCACAATTGTGGATCCAATTTGCACGACCTACCACATTATGACTGATTGAAGAACTAACAACAATTGTGGATCCAATTAGCACAGCCTACCACATTTTGGCCATCTGAAGAACCAACCACAATTGTGGATCCAATTTGCACGACCTATCACATTGTGGCTAACTGAAGAACTAACCACAATTGTGGATCCAATGTGTACAGCCTATCACAATGTGGCTAACTTAAGAACTAACCACAATTGTGGATCCAATTTGCATGACCTACCAGATTGTGGTTAACTGAAGAACCAACCACAATTGTGGATCCAATGTGTACGACCAACCACATTGTGACTAACTTAAGAACTAACCACAATTGTGGATCCAATCTGCACTATCTACCACATCGTGGGTAACTTAAGAACTAACCACAATTGTGGATCCAATTAGCACGACTTACCACATTGTGGCTAACTTAAGAACTAACCTCAATTGTGGATCCAATTAGCACGACCTAACACATTATGGCTAACTGAAGTACTATTCACAATTGTGGATCCAATTTGCATGACCTGCCACATTGTGGCTAACTGAAGAACCAACCACAATTGTGGATCCAATTTGCATGACCTATCACATTGTGGCTAACTGAAGAACTAACCACAATTGTGGATCCAATTTGCATGACCTATCACATTGTGGCTAACTTAAGAACTAACCACAATTGTGGATCCAATCTGCACAACCTACCACATTGTGGCTAACTTAAGAACTAACCACATTTGTGGATCCAATCTGCACGACCTACCACATTGTGGCTAACTTAAGAACTAACCACAATGGTGGATCCAATCTGCCCAACCTACCACATTGTGGCTAACTTAAGAACTAACCACAATTGTGGATCCAATTTGCACGACCTACCACATTGTGGCTAACTGAAGAACTAACCACAATTGTGGATCCAATTAGCACGACCTACCACATTGTGGCTAACTGAAGAACTAACCACAATTGTGGATCCAATTTGCACGACCTACCACATTGTGGCTAACTGAAGAACTAACCACAATTGTGGATCCAATTTGCACGACCTACCACATTGTGGCTAACTGAAGAACTAACCACAATTGTGGATCCAATTTGCACGACCTACCACATTGTGGCTAACTGAAGAACTAACCACAATTGTGGATCCAATTTGCACGACCTACCACATTGTGGCTAACTGAAGAACTAACCACAATTGTGGATCCAATTTGCACGACCTACCACATTGTGGCTAACTGAAGAACTAACCACAATTGTGGATCCAATTTGCACGACCTACCACATTGTGGCTAACTGAAGAACTAACCACAATTGTGGATCCAATTTGCACGACCTACCACATTGTGGCTAACTGAAGAACTAACCACAATTGTGGATCCAATTTGCACGACCTACCACATTGTGGCTAACTGAAGAACTAACCACAATTGTGGATCCAATTTGCACGACCTACCACATTGTGGCTAACTGAAGGACTAACCACAATTGTGGATCCAATTGCACGACCTACCACATTGTGGCTAACTGAAGAACTAGCCACAATTGTGGAGCCAAGTTGCACGACCTACCACATTGTGGCTAACTGAAGAACTAACCACAATTGTGGATCCAATTTGCACGACCTACCACATTGTGGCTAACTGAAGAACTAACCACAATTGTGGATCCAATTTGCACGACCTACCACATTGTGGCTAACTGAAGAACTAACCACAATTGTGGATCCAATTTGCACGACCTACCACATTGTGGCTAACTGAAGAACTAACCACAATTGTGGATCCAATTTGCACGACCTACCACATTGTGGCTAACTGAAGAACTAACCACAATTGTGGATCCAATTTGCACGACCTACCACATTGTGGCTAACTGAAGAACTAACCACAATTGTGGATCCAATTTGCACGACCTACCACATTGTGGCTAACTGAAGAACTAACCACAATTGTGGATCCAATTTGCACGACCTACCACATTGTGGCTAACTGAAGAACTAACCACAATTGTGGATCCAATTTGCACGACCTACCACATTGTGGCTAACTGAAGAACTAACCACAATTGTGGATCCAATTTGCACGACCTACCACATTGTGGCTAACTGAAGAACTAACCACAATTGTGGATCCAATTTGCACGACCTACCACATTGTGGCTAACTGAAGAACTAACCACAATTGTGGATCCAATTTGCACGACCTACCACATTGTGGCTAACTGAAGAACTAACCACAATTGTGGATCCAATTTGCACGACCTACCACATTGTGGCTAACTGAAGAACTAACCACAATTGTGGATCCAATTTGCACGACCTACCACATTGTGGCTAACTGAAGAACTAACCACAATTGTGGATCCAATTTGCACGACCTACCACATTGTGGCTAACTGAAGAACTAACCACAATTGTGGATCCATATTGCACGACCTACCACATTGTGGCTAACTGAAGAACTAACCACAATTGTGGATCCAATTTGCACGACCTACCACATTGTGGCTAACTGAAGAACTAACCACAATTGTGGATCCAATTTGCACGACCTACCACATTGTGGCTAACTGAAGAACTAACCACAATTGTGGATCCAATTTGCACGACCTACCACATTGTGGCTAACTGAAGAACTAACCACAATTGTGGATCCAATTTGCACGACCTACCACATTGTGGCTAACTGAAGAACTAACCACAATTGTGGATCCAATTTGCACGACCTACCACATTGTGGCTAACTTAAGAACTAACCACAATTGTGGATCCAATTTGCACGACCTACCACATTGTGGCTAACTGAAGAACTAACCACAATTGTGGATCCAATTTGCACGACCTACCACATTGTGGCTAACTGAAGAACTAACCACAATTGTGGATCCAATTTGCACGACCTACCACATTGTGGCTAACTGAAGAACTAACCACAATTGTGGATCCAATTTGCACGACCTACCACATTGTGGCTAACTGAAGAACTAACCACAATTGTGGATCCAAGTTGCACGACCTACCACATTGTGGCTAACTGAAGAACTAACCACAATTGTGGATCCAATTTGCACGACCTACCACATTGTGGCTAACTGAAGAACTAACCACAATTGTGGATCCAATTTGTACGACCTACCACATTGTGGCTAACTGAAGAACTAACCACAATTGTTGATCTAATTTGCATGACCTGCCACATTGTGGCTAACTGAAGAAATAACCAAAATTGTGGGTCCGATTTGCATGACCAACCACATTGTGGCTAACTGAAGAACTAACCACAATTGTGGATCCAGTTTCACGACCTACCATATTGTGGCTAACTGAAAAATTAACCACAATTGTGGATCCAATTTGCACGTCCTACCACATTGTGGCTAACTGAAGAACTAACCACAATTGTGGATCCAATTTGCACGTCCTACCACATTGTGGCTAACTTAAGAACTAACCCCCCCCCACCCCCCCCCCCCCCAACCCAACCCCCCCCCCCATCCCACCCCCCATCCCCACCCCCCTCCCCCAATCCCCCACCTCCCCTCACCCCAATCCCCATCCCCTGTGGCTTGAGACTACAATTGTGGATCCAATTTGCACGACCTACCACATTGTGGCTAACTTGAAGAACTAACCACAATTGTGGATCCAATCTGCACGACCTACCACATTGTGGCTAACTTAAGAACTAACCACAATTGTTGGATCAATTTGCACGACCTACCACATTGTGGCTAACTTGAAGAACTAGAACCACAATTGTGGATCCAATTTGCACGACCTACCACATTGTGGCTAACTTGAAGAATTCTATACCACAATTGTGGATCCAAGTTGTGGCTAACTGCATGAACTACCACATTGTGGCTAACTAAAGAAATAACCACTATTGTGGATCCAATTTGCACGACCTACCACATTGTGGCTAACTTAAGAACTAACCACAATTGTGGATCCAATTTGCATGACCTACCACATTGTGGCTAACTTAAGAACTAACCACAATTGTGGATCCAATTTGCATGACCTACCACATTGTCACTAACTGAAGAACTAACCGCAATTGTGGATCCATTAGCACGACCTACCACATTGTTCCGCGGAGATACTAGGCTCAGCCCTCTACATATATCAGTGCCTGGAAGCGGAAGTGGAGACGGTCTACTCGAACCACCAACTTCCTGAGAGAAGAGAAATGTTACATCTTCTTACGGCTCAAGGCGGGAGAGATTCCTCTTCCCTGCCAGATAATGGGGGCACTGACTTGACCCATCACAGCCCCATCACGGATTGCCATCATGTCAATCCTTTCCAGTTCATGGACCCAACCCACAAGACCGCCGACATCTTTCAAGAATCTCACCCATCTGTTCGCCATGCTCCTTCAGGTGCCAGGTGTCTGCCGCTCGCAACCTAACATTACGTACGACACTCCAGTTCTGTTCACCTCGCGGCTGAGGCCTCCATTCGCCGATATCATCGCTTGCGTCCGATCATACCTGGACCGGCCGTAGAGAGGAGGCTCAATGGAATGACTAACTACACAAGTTACTTCTCCCTCTATCCCAACAGTACGATCCAAGCCATCGAAACACACGGTGCAGGCGGTGAAAGGCCTAGCTGGAACTCTGTCCGAAGGAGTCCAAGAATTAGCCAGGGCCTCCTGGTCAGGTATCAACAACCTCAGCTCTTACTTCGCTGAGCCAATCATCAAGATCATCAGAATCATCCTTGCCATCGTCATGGCCAGACTCCTTCTCTTCTGGGCCTCTCACTACACAGCGTATGGAACGAGCGCGGAAAGGAAGGCCAGGAAGTGGAAGGAACATCTATGCGAACAGAAACAGAGTTCAGGATCGCGAGTGCACGTCGATTGAGAACCGTCAATGAGTTCCACCTGTCTACTACCCAGCAATCCCAGCGCAACCAGGACATCGCGTACCCTACGAGGCTCTCGGCGATCGGCATGGCCTCGTTCCACTACGCTGGCTGCGGTGCCCATGCCACGTTGGCTTTGATGATCCCTCCCCCTTCCCTAGTAGTGTCGTACTGCTTGTAGCCTAGATCTGAGGTCCCGTTCCTCCGCCTGCTCTAGATACTTGGTGTGATTTCCCCTCACCTCTTCCCCATCGCCCGGGTGCGCTGTGGTGTTTCCCAATCCAGTTTCGGTGACCTTGGGACAATGAGGCGAGCGGAGAGGTGCCTAGTTCATTTTGTCTATAAACCCGCCCCTGTCGCCATCCCTTTCCTCCGCTCGGTGTACAACTAAAGAGATCCTTGCTACGTTCCTGCTGCAATATACCACAGCCTGCAATAAATCAGTGTTGGTGCAACTGAATTTTAATTACTACCATTTTTTGCTGAATATGATTGTATTGTAAATATATTATTTATGTGAATTAGACACTGCAAAAATAATACACAACTGTGGCCCCCAACAAGAACGCAAGGCAGATGTATTGTGCATCAAGATCAATGAAATACAAGTGATTGTAGATTTAACATAAAAAGTCAACCTGACATACCCATTACCTTATGGGAAGTTTTATGGGGTGACATGGAGATTGGCATTGCTGGCATGGATATTTTACATGTTATTGTAAATTCGAGGTCTATACATGTGACTAATTTTTGTATGTATATGTATTTGGTACCATGAATGTTCTTTCATTAAGAATATCAACAGAAATGAGGTGTCTGACAAAATTAGTAATTCATTCATTTTTGGTTACACCAAAGTTAAAACGATTAATTAATTACAATTCAACTTGTAAAAAAATATTTACAAATCAGAAAATTGCAATGTTAACAATGTATTCTCGGCTGTTGCCAAGAGATGCGCGGCCTTGTCCACCTCATTAAAGGTCAAATACGTGAAAAACCACCTCCACGGAATTGTCTAATTTTTGGCACATGGTTAGGGGTTGGTGAAGTAAGCTTGCCGGCTAAAGCCGTTTTTTCACTTTTGACTAAAAATTTTGAGAAAAAAAATTCCGAAATTTCCTGTGTTGTAGCATAGGGAAAAGTAGAAAAAAATTCAAGAAAAATTCAATTTCGATTTTCCTGTTTTCTCCGCTCATCAGTGGAAGCAAATAACTAATATCAAAAATTTAAGCAAGAAAAAATGGCAAAATCGGTGTTCTGTGGCGCGCGTTGCCCAAGAACTAGGTTAATTGATCATTTTGGGAAGTTTTCAGAGGATTTTCTCACATTTTTATGAATTTAAAATTTTTCCCACATTTAGGACCCCGTTTTTTGAAATCTACGGACAAAAATTGACCCATAGTCTTAACAAATATTCCATATTAATAAAAAAAGTTTTAAATAATTCTTATCCCACCAAAAATGATTACTTTGTTCAAATATTTTTTCACTAATTTGTCTAGTACACTTAAAAGCTTAATATACAGTCTATTTTATGATTATGGGTCAATTTGGGGGCGTAGATTTCAAAAATTGAGGTCCCAATTGGCAGAAAAAATGGCTCACTCCCAGAATCCCCCCAACGGGGTTGCCCCCCCCCCCCAAGCGTTTGCCCCCCACCACTGACGTGTCCCCCCCCCCCCCCCCCCCCCCTCGTACAAACTCCCCCCCCCATCGACGAGTCCCCCCCTAGCATTTTTTTTTACTTATCTTGAATACAGCTTGGATACTGATTCTGTTTCCCCTCTTAGGCTTAGTCAAAACCCGTGTATACTGTGGCAGTACCAAGTATAGTTGCTTAGAGACCCGCAAACATAGGTGATAAGCTCAAAAAGTACTTGTTTTCTTTTCCAATTGTCCCCCCCCCCCAAACGAAAATTTTTCCAATTGTCCCCCCCCCAAACGAAAATTTTTCCCAATCCCCCCCCCCCCCCCCCCCCCAAACGAAAATTTTTCCAATTGTCCCCCCCCCCCAGATTTGCCGATTTGAGCACTGATTGAGCACCTTGCACATGGTTAGGAGCATCTTAGATTTGGGGGGGGGGGTTCGACCATGGGGGAGGGGCAGATGTGTTGGGGGGCCGGCAGATGCGTTGGGGGGCCCCCCCCCCCCTTGGGGGGGGGGGGGGGGCAAACGCCATGGGGGGGGGGGGATTGTGGGAGTCAGCCGAAAAAATTCTTAAATTATGAAAATTAAGGGAAAACCTCTAAAACCCCCAAAATGAGCATTTTTTGGTCGGTTTTCGAGCCACGCGGAACGACGCGGACGGTTTTGACCATCTATCTTGGCCTTAATTGATGTATTTTATCATAACAGAGCCACACTGGTGCCCGCCAGTGCCCGCCATAAAATTTCCCTAACAAACTTTCCCAAAAACTGACTTTTTGGGAAGCTCCAAATGGTTAAGCATAGCAAACTTTCCAAACAAATTTCTCAACACTAGAGCCGAATTTCGCCAAACCAATGGTGGTTGCAAGCTTACTTTGGGGATACCTACCCATGCTTAAACTATGAGCCAAATCGGTGGAGGTGGTTCTACGCGTAATAGGCCTTTAAGACATGAAATAATCAAGAAATAACATTGATTATGAAAAATATTTTAAAAACTGACACAGATCTATTTTGGTTTCTGAGGCATTTAATGCGATTTATTTAATAATTAATAAGTTTAAAATGCAAAATTTCGAAGAAATTTCGAATTTTAAGGTCTCCATTTTCGAGGGTTTTTGACCATAAATCTAGAACCAAGCAAAATGGCGCCGATCGCAAAAAAACGTCCCGAGCCACCACCCAGACGGACCTTCATGCAAAAAATCAGCCAATTTCGTTGAAAAACCGAGGAGTATGGGCTACGGAATCACAACCTCATATATATATATATGCGGATAGACGGACGAAAAATGTGGTAACTGTATAAGCAGGCCTTGGCCGCCCGCCGCAACTGACCTTAATACCAGTTGGCTATTGTTTCTAATAGTTTGTTCTTACCTTTTGAAACTACATCACAGTTTAAAGATTATAATTAATAGTTATTTTTTTAACCCCAAATTATTATTACCTTTCTCAGCTTCCGTTCGCTGTCACATTTGCTTTAACATGCCCTTCAAATTTGCTTCAAAAACAAAATGGCTTATGTATGCACAATCAACGCTGAACCAAGCATGAAAATAGGTGTCCTCGAAGCGGCTCTTACATGATCTTGATATTGGTCTGCATTTCTGAATTTCAGCCCTACACGTCTGACCCTTGCTAGCGATTGCGGATATTTTAGACTGATTCGTTTTGTCATGTTGAACAGCTCTATTGTGGTGAAACATATGACCATCATTGTTGCAGCTACAAGTTTCACAATGAAGCTTAGCCCCTTTCAGGTATTGCAGACACTAGGCATTTGCACCATTTGACTAAAGGGGAGGGCAACATGGGCTTCTGTGAGCGGGCTGACTGCAAGTTTTTGCTTGGAACATCAGGAGGCAGGGACTTTACCCAGTGACAAGCTACCAGGCAAAAATAATCAAGCCACGTGAGATGCAATGGGGGGAGCGGGCGGGGCCCCCCCAAAGAGGCGCCGGAGGCCCCCCCCCCCAACCCCCCCCACAACCCAACCCCCCCCCCAACCCCCCCCCCCCCCCCGCCCCGCGCCCCCCACAAAAAAACACACGAAACCCGGGGGAAACATAATTGAAGTGTTTCGTCTATGCAAGTCACCGCATTGCTCATTATACTTGAATATTAATCTCTATACTTGAATCAGTATACAACATTGCAGGTCCAAAGTGGGCAATGGACCATTTTGCATTTCCAAAGTAATGTTTTGCCAACCTTTGAATTTTATGTAAAACAGCAATAAGCTCAAAATAATAAATAAATTTTAAATACTTTAATTCTAGTAGACAAAATCTGCAGAATATGTGATATGGCATTCTAATACAAACTATGAACAGTATTTAAATTAAAAATGATAAACAAGCATTTTGCCAGCTGACACTCATATTGCAGCTGGCTTCCCACTGAATAAACTGAAGAACTTATCAAAATAGCAGATCCAAGTTGAGCAATAGACCATATAGCAGCTGGTTCCACACTGAATAATATGAAGAACGTATCAAATTTGCAGATCTAAATAGAGCGTTGGACCATATTACACCATGTCACCACCATATTGCACCATAATGCAGCTGGCTCAAATCTACGATCTACACTCTTTTATTTTACAGTTATTGTTAGCATGAACACTAACAAAACATATCTACATTTTACATAAATTGTTCTGCATAGTTTAAATTAGTTTTGTTGATTTTGACATTTATGGTTGTTGAAGCACATAACGTTTGATATGAACACACAAGTCTGTCCACAACATGCACTACGCGAGTGCAGTCTTTGCAGTAGGCTCTGCCCACATCAAGCAATACATAACAGCAGTATTTGCAGTAAGGCCTGTCCACAATATGCACTACTTGAGATCAGTCTTTGCAGTCGGCTCTGCTCACATCAAGCCCTACATGAGAGCAGTTTTTGCAGTATAGTCTGTCCACAACATGCTCTACGTGAGAGCATTCGTTGTTGTACACTATGCCCACAACATGTACTACGTGAGAGCAGACTTTGCAGTGAACTCTGCCCACAACCTAAACTACGTGAGAGGAGTATTTGTTGTACACTCTGCCCACAACATGCACTACGTCTTAGTAGACTTTGCAGTTGGCTCTGCCCACAACATGCAGAACATGAGATCAGAATTTGTTGTTAACTATGTCCACAACATGCACTTTGTGAGAGCAGTCTTTGTTGTACACTCTACGCACAACATGCACTACGTCTAAGTAGACGTTGCAGTAAATTCTGCCCACAACATGCACTACGGGAGAGCAGTATTTGCAGTAAACTCTGCCTGCAACATTCATTACGTGAGAGCAGTCGCTGCAGTGCACTCTGACCACAACATGCACTACGTGAGAGCTGACTTCAGTAAAAACTGCCCACAACATGCACTACGTGAGAGCAGTCTTTGCAGTCGGCTCTGCCCATAGCATGCACTACGTGAGAGCAGTCTTTGCAGTAAAGTCTGCCCACAACGTACACTACATGAGAGCAGTCTTAGCAGTAAACTCTGCCCAGATTATGCACTATAGTAGAGCAGTCTTTGCAGTAAACTCTGCCCAGATTATGCCCAATAAGAGAGCAGTCTTTGCAGTTAATTCTGCCCACATCCAGCACTACGTGAGAGCAGTCTTTGCAGTAGTCTCTGCCCACAGCATGCACTACATGACATCAGTATTTGCAGTAAAGACTATCCACAATATGCACTACTTGATATCAGTCTTTGCAGTCGGCTCTGCCCACATGCGAGCAGTCTTTGCAGTAAAGTCTGTCCACAACATGCACTACGCGAGTGCAGTCTTTGCAGTAGGCTCAAGCAATACCTGACAGCAGACTTTGCAGTAAGGCCTGTCCACAATATGCACTACTTGAGATCAGTCTTTGTAGTCGGCTCTGCTCACATCAAGCCCTACATGAGAGCATTTTTTGCAGTATAGTCTGTCCACAACATGCTCTACGTGAGAGCATTCGTTGTTGTAAACTCTGCCCACAACATCTACTACGTGAGAGCAGACTTTGCAATGAACTCTGCCCACAACCTACACTACGTGAGAGGAGTATTTGTTGTACACTCTGCCCACAACATGCACTACGTCTGATTAGTCTTTGCAGTCGGCTCTGCCCACAGCATACACTACGGCAGAGCAGAATTTGCAGTAAACTCTGCCCACAGCATTCATTAAGTAAGACCAGTCGTTGCAGTACACTCTGCCCACAAGATGCACTACATGTAAGCAGTCTTTGCAGTTAAGTCTGCCCACAACATGCACTACGTGAGAGCAGTCTTTGCAGTCGGCTCTGCCCATAGCATGCACTACGTGACAGCAGTAAACTCTGCCCAGATTATGCACTATAGTAGAGCAATCTTTGCAGTAAACACTGCCCACAACATACACTATTTGAGAGCTGTATTTGCAGTCGTCTCTGCCCACAACATGCACTACATGACATCAGTCTTTGCAATAAAGTCTGTCCACAACATGCACTATGTGAGAGCAGTCTTTGCAATTGACTCTGCCCACAACATGCACTACATGAGAGCAGTCTTTGCAGTAAACTCTGCCCAGATTATGCCCAATAAGAGAGCAGTCTTTGCAGTTAATTCTGCCCACATCCAGCACTACGTGAGAGCAGTCTTTGCAGTAGTCTCTGCCCACAGCATGCACTACATGACCGCAGTATTTGCAGTAAAGACTGTCCACAATATGCACTACTTGATATCAGTCTTTGCAGTCGGCTCTGCCCACATGCGAGCAGTCTTTGCAGTAAAGTCTGTCCACAACATGCACTACGCGAGTGCAGTCTTTGCAGTAGGCTCAAGCAATACCTGACAGCAGACTTTGCAGTAAGGCCTGTCCACAATATGCACTACTTGAGATCAGTCTTTGTAGTCGGCTCTGCTCACATCAAGCCCTACATGAGAGCATTTTTTGCAGTATAGTCTGTCCACAACATGCTCTACGTGAGAGCATTCGTTGTTGTAAACTCTGCCCACAACATCTACTACGTGAGAACAGACTTTGCAATGAACTCTGCCCACAACCTACACTACGTGAGAGGAGTATTTGTTGTACACTCTGCCCACAACATGCACTACGTCTGATTAGTCTTTGCAGTCGGCTCTGCCCACAGCATACACTACGGCAGAGCAGAATTTGCAGTAAACTCTGCCCACAGCATTCATTAAGTAAGACCAGTCGTTGCAGTACACTCTGCCCACAAGATGCACTACATGTAAGCAGTCTTTGCAGTTAAGTCTGCCCACAACATGCACTACGTGAGAGCAGTCTTTGCAGTTGGCTCTGCCCATAGCATGCACTACGTGACAGCAGTAAACTCTGCCCAGATTATTCACTATAGTAGAGCAATCTTTGCAGTAAACACTGCCCACAACATACACTATTTGAGAGCAGTCTTTGCAGTAGTCTCTGCCCACAACATGAACTACATGACATCAGTCTTTGCAATAAAGTCTGTCTACAACATGCACTATGTGAGAACAGTCTTTGCAATTGACTCTGCCCACAACATGCACTACATGAGAGCAGTCTTTGCAGTAAACTCTGCCCAGATTATGCCCAATAAGAGAGCAGTCTTTGCAGTTAATTCTGCCCACATCAAGTACTACGTGAGAGCAGTCTTTGCAGTAGTCTCTGCCCACAACATGCACTACTTGACATCAGTCTTTGCTGTAAAGTATGTCCACAATATACACTATTTGAGATCAGTCTTTGCAGTCGGCTCTGCCCATAGCATGCACTACGTGAGAGCAGTCTTTGCAGTAAAGTCTGTCCACAACATGCACTACGCGAGTGCAGTCTTTGCAGTAGGCTTTGCCCACTTCAAGCAATACATGACAGCAGACTTTGCAGTAAGGCCTGTCCACAATATGCACTACTTGAGATCAGTCTTTGCAGTCGGCTCTGCTCACATCAAGCCCTACATGAGAGCAGTTTTTGCAGTATAGTCTGTCCACAACATGCTCTACGTGAGAGCATTCGTTGTTGTACACTCTGCCCACAACATCTACTACGTGAGAGCAGACTTTGCAGTGAACTCCGCCCACAACCTACACTACGTGAGAGGAGTATTTGTTGTACACTCTGCCCACAACATGCACTACGTCTGATCAGTCTTTGCAGTCGGCTCTGCCCACAGCATACACTACGGCAGAGCAGAATTTGCCGTAAACTCTGCCCACAGCATTCATTAAGTAAGATCAGTCGTTGCAGTACACTCTGCCCACAAGATGCACTACATGAGAGCAGTCTTTGCAGTTAAGTCTGTCCACAACATGCACTACGCGAGAGCAGTCTTTGCAGTCGGCTATGCCCACATCAAGCATTACATGAGAGCAGTCTTTGCGGTAAAGTCTGTCCACAACATGCACTAAGGTAGAGCATTCGTTGTTGTACACTCTGCCCACAACATGCACTACGTGAGCGCTGACTTCAGTAAAAACTGCCCACAACATGCACTACGTGAGAGCAGTCTTTGTTGTACACTCTGCGCACAACATGCACTACGTGAGAGTAGACGCTGCAGTCGGCTCTGCCCACAACATGCACTACGGGAGAGCAGTATTTGCAGTAAACTCTGCCTGCAACATTCATTACGTGAAAGCAGTCTTTGCAGTAAAGTCTGTCCACAACATGCACTACGTGAGAGCACTCTTTGCAGTCGGCTCTGCCCATAGCATGCACTACGTGAGAGCAGTCTTTGCAGTAAAGTCTGTCCACAACATGCACTAAGTGAGAGCATTCGTTGTTGTACACTCTGCCCACAACATGCACTACGTGAGATCAGAATTTGTTGTTAACTATGTCCACAACATGCACTTTGTGAGAGCAGTCTTTGTTGTACACTCTACGCACAACATGCACTACGTCTAAGTAGACGCTGCAGTCGGTTCTGCCCACAACATGCACTACGGGAGAGCAGTATTTGCAGTAAACTCTGCCTGCAACATTCATTACGTGAAAGCAGTCTTTGCAGTAAAGTCTGTCCACAACATGCACTACGTGAGAGCAGTCTTTGTTGTACACTCTACGCACAACATGCACTACGTCTATGTAGACGCTGCAGTCGGCTCTGTCCACAACATGCAATACGGGAGAGCAGTCTTTGCAGTAAACTCAGCCCATAACATGCATTACGCGAGAGCAGTCTTTGCAGTAAACTCTGTCCACAACATGCACTACGTGAGAGCACTCTTTGCAGTCGGCTCTGCCCATAGCATGCACTACGTGAGAGCAGTCTTTGCAGTAAAGTCTGTCCACAACATGCACTAAGTGAGAGCATTCGTTGTTGTACACTCTGCCCACAACATGCACTACGTGAGATCAGAATTTGTTGTTAACTATGTCCACAACATGCACTTTGTGAGAGCAGTCTTTGTTGTACACTCTACGCACAACATGCACTATGTCTAAGCAGACGCTACAGTGCACTCTGACCACAACATGCACTACGTGAGAGCTGACTTCAGTAAAAACTGCCCAAAACATGCACTACGTGAGAGCAGTCTTTGTTGTACACTCTACGCACAACATGCACTACGTCTAAGTAGACGCTGCAGTCGGCTCTGCCCACAACATGCACTACGGGAGAGCAGTATTTGCAGTAAACTCTGCCTGCAACATTCATTACGTGAGAGCAGTCTTTGCAGTAAAGTCTGTCCACAACATGCACGAAGTGAGAGCATTCGTTGTTGTACACTCTGCCCACAACATGCACTACGTGAGATCAGAATTTGTTGTTACCTATGTCCACAACATGCACGACGTGAGAGCAGTCTTTGTTGTACACTCTACGCACAACATGCACTACTTCTAAAAAGACGTTGCAGTTAGCTCTGCCCACAACATGCACTACGGGAGAGCAGTATTTGCAGTAAACTCTGCCTGCAACATTCATTACGTGA
>JASANA010008164.1:0-16786 GCA_030248095.1 Ptycholaimellus sp. GST1_10
TAGACGACCATATACAACATAGACCAGGAGAAAGGAAAAAAAATGAAGGGTGATGAAAAAACTAGTTTCATGGACCATAAGAATTTAAATCTACTTGAAATCGGAAACTCTTGATAATTTAGTGAGATATCATTTTTGAGTCCTGCCCGCGACAGAAGAAGGAGGATGATTGCAGGAAACAGTACAATATTATGGGTGTTATGGCGTTTCAATGAGATGCGGAAGCAGGACTGCTCCGAGATTTTTGCTTGCGTCGGTGTCGCCGATTGCACCCTTGGTACAGCTAGTTTACGAACTTCCCATTTTTTGAAACAAGTTTTTTATTATATTTTAAAATGCGTAATTTGTTCGTTATGCGTTTCTCCTATGCGAATAATATATTATATTTCAAATTTTATTGTTCAGTTTCGTAAAACTTTCTTTACATAAGCTACAAGCATGCGTATCCTGAACCCCCCCCCCCCCGAACCCCCTGATCCTAACCAACCAATTAACATTTCAAAATTAGTGCCAAACTTGGAAATCTAACTTGGCTGTAAGGTATCCTCCAGGGCCGCCCCAGTCCTTTCAAGCAACCAATTTCTTTTTCAAAATTTTGTAAGAAAAACTTTCTAAGACCATGAAAAACCCGACTTTAATATCAACCAGCTCCGGGGGTTTTTTATTTTGAGTAGGGACATGTGTGGCTACAAGGCTAAGTTAAGCTGATCTGTTCAGGGGTGACTTGTACAGCGGTGGCGATAATCCGACTGTTGCCTACCATCTTCAACATACGCAGTCACAGAAATGGCTTCTGCATACCCTTCATTGTCGTAAGCAGCCCAATTGGGCTGGCGCGAAACAGAGAAGAGCGTTAGCGGAGAAATGTCAGCGCCCAGCCCCTCTTTTAAACCTAGGTGTTTGTTTTTTGATGGTTATTGCCAGATCTTAAAATTGATAAGCGTTTTTCTCAGTCCAGGCTTTCACCAATCGCCCTGATTCTTCTTACGTTGGAAAGGGAAACATCGAATTGTGGGGGTACTCGCGAAACAGATGAAAAAACTGAGGGCTTGAGGCTTAAAATTGTAAAACAAAAGTGCCGTACGAACTCCTTCCCTCCCCTTCCCTTCCCTGCCCTTCCCTTCCCTGCTTCGCATCTCATCCATGTATGGGTGTAGGTATTCATTTAACCCCCCCTTCACCTGCGTCGTTCGCTCTTGGGCTTGACTTAATCATTGATTCACATGCTTTCAATCACATATAAGGAGTAGGATCTAGTGGTGTAGTGGCGTAAGCGATTGGCTATCTAGTTGATGATAGTAGGTTCGAATCCTGACGCAGGCTTTTTTTCTTTTTGTATGTTAATGAGGAAATAATTGGTACCATCGGCAAGCAAAAAATAAAGCTCTATTTTCCCAAAAATCAATTTTTCTGATTGAAAAGTCACGGAAATGTTCCAATAATTTGCATTGTTTGCCAGTAATTTTGCAATGTATTTCTCTTTTAAAACTTTGTTTTTATTTAATTTTGCTTCATTTAATTAATTATATAATTTATTTTTCACGTATTCATGTTATTAAGTTTATAGCACAAATATAAACAACTAATAAAAACAGTATGTTGACATAAGTCCTTTTGGGAGGGTTAACGTTGAGGAATGAACTGGTACCATGGGCACGCCGACTGAAAGCTCTTTCTCCTGAAAAAATCGATTATCCCGAGTCCAAATCCAAATAAATTGCCCTAATAATAGTGAAATCTGCTGTGTCACCTGCATTTTGTTTGTGCGCGCATGAAAAGAGCCCAGGAACTGCGCGCGAAAACAAAATACAAATGCCCCACAAGCAGATTTCACTATTAGTAGGGCAATTTCTTTGGCTTTGGACTCGGGACAATCGATTTTTTCAGGAGAAAAGAGCTTTCATTCGGCTTGCCGATGGTACCAGTTATTCTTATACTATGTACCAAGTTTACCCGATGTTTGCGATCCTTGGAGGCGATTCTTGCTTTTTTCAATTTTAATTTTGACATATACGCCAAGCCAAGAGTGAAAAGAAGGGGTGCTTAGGGAATGTTCACGGGGCTGAACTGGACTCAGCTGGGGATGCTGGGTGTGGCTGGGGATCGCCTCTGGGCAATCGCCGCCCCCACCCACTACTTCACCGCCAACCATCGCAGCGTCACCCTTGCCTACGCTGCCTTTGCTGCTGCGCTTGGACACATTGGGTAGCCAAATATTTCAATTCCGCAACAGTTCCGGCCCAGAACAGTTGCAAGATTACGGAACAGTAGTTTCTGTTCTTGATTTTGTGGAAAACCAGAACATATTCAAATTTTATCAAAATTTTGTCATCTTTTAAAATATGCACAGATGCCTTACATGATGCCACCAACAACTTACACCAATAATGGCTGAAACTGCGGAATAGGTGGCATGAGAAATTGGGCATTTTGGGGCCTCCTACATGATATTTTATGAAAAGTAGACATGTTTTATGACTTTTGGTAGAGTATGAATGGTCAAAACTTAAAATTCGATTTTGGGGAATTTTTGGAGTATAAAAAACGGCCGTTTTTTTAATAAGCTATTATAGCTCACGATCTACTCACCGGATTTTAATGAATTGACCACCGATCAAACCGTCTCATCAAGAAGAATATTTTTTGTTCATTTCACTATGATCATTTTCTGCCCTGTCATTCACGAAAAACCATTTTTCCAGTCTTCAAAAGTTCAACGAATTCATAATTTCGAAATAAAAATTTCATTTGCGCCAGACGAGGCCCATTTTTTCCGAAAATTGTTATAATTGTATGTATATATGTACCATTCCATGACTTTGAAAGCCTTGTACCATCAGAGTTATTTGAGGTTGAAAATTTGCATTCTCATATGGGCCCTATCAAGGGCGGATATAGGATTTTGGTTCGGGGGGGGGAAAAAGTTGGGTCAAAATTTTACATTAGACTAGATTATACTCTGCGCGCGAAGCGCGCGAAAAATTTTTTTGACAAGATGTATCTAAAAGGGTGAAATTTTCCCCCTTCCTGGAAATTTCGGGGGGGGGGGGGAATTCCCCCCCCCGAACTCCGTTGTGGGGGGGGGCCCCCCTTGGGCCCTATGTTATAGCATAGGCAAAAAATGAGCAAAAATTTGTTTATCTCGAAATGCCAATTTTTGGCTCAATAAATATAGTGAGCCAAAAATAGGCATTTCGAGATAAAAAAAATTTTGCTCGTTTTTTGTCTATGCTATACATTGGGCCGATATGAGAATCCTATACATACATTACAATCCTATACATAGGACCAATATTAGAATGCAAATTTTCAACCTCAAATAACTCTGATGGTACAAGGCTTTTAAGTTTTAAAGTTTTGGAATCATGTATATCGGTAAAATTACCTGATTTTTCAGAAAAAATGGGTCTCGTCTGGCTCAAATGAAATTTTTACTTCGAAATTATATATTTGTTGAACTTTTGGAAACTGAAAAAATGGTTTTACGTGAATAACTTGGCAGAAAATGATCATAGTGAAATGAACAAAACAAAAAATATTTTTCTCGACAAGACGGTTCAATCGGTGGTTAAATCATTAAAATCGGTTTAGCAGATTGTTAGCTATAGATGATTAAAAAATCAGCCGTTTTTTACACTTCAAAATTCCAAAAAAGAATTTTAAGTTTTGACCACTAATATCTACCAAATGTTTTAAAAACATGTCTACTTTTCATAAAAAATATAGAAAAGGAGGATAAAAATTAATGTCCGTCCCCCTATTTCAGACATTTGATCTTCTCAGGAAAGCTCTCTAAAAAGTAATAAAATTGCAATAGCAATAAAATTAATCTTGCAATTTTTCGAAACTTTTTCAAATTTCAAGGCCCCCATTTTCGAGGTTTTTTGATCATAAATCCAGAACCAATCAAAAAAGACGCCATGCGCAGAAAACCCTCCTAGCCACCACCCAGACAGACCTTCATGCAAAATTTCAGCCCATTTCGTTGAAAAACCGTCGAGTAAAGCAAAAGTAAAGTTAAAAAAGGCCCAAAAATAGCAAAATCAACACGTTTTCACTCATAATTCATTATTAAGGAAAAACCGCGAGGACGATAAAATATTATTTGTGAAACTCGCTGAGATCTATCCAAAATACTATCATATGCCTCGATCCACTTGGAAACCATTCTTCCAGAGGTACCCTCCTAAAATGGCATCACCCGTATTATAGACGCTTCGCATGCTAGACCGCATGCTGACCATGCCCTACGGCCTCCGGAGCTCTGAGTGCCCTACCCTGCGCGGCAGGCGGCCTGCGGCCATGCAAAAATTTTTCATTCCTGGTGAATGAGTAAGAAAAATGGCAAAATTTTGTTTTTTTTTAAAACTTGCGTCACGCCTCTAAAAATGAAAACGATTAACGATTAGTTCATCCATGTAGTTAGTTTGATAAATTTTTACCAAAATTTTTGAGAAATCAGATTGAAAATTGCAAAAAAAATTTTTGTGGTATGGAAATATGCCAGAAATATGGAAAATGGGTGAAATGGGTATGAAAAAGAAGGAATTGGTATGGAATTGGTCTTTACTACCATCGGGTAGGCTGCTTTATCAACGTTGCAAAAAATACTGAAATGGGTCATTTTTAGAAATTGATCAAAAATAGGTTTTTTGGCCAAAACAATTTTAGTCATTTTAGACAGTGTCACAGTCGAGATAGAACGCTTAGGACTTGACCGTTTCTTCGTTTGATCTGCTCAAAATTTGGCAGCATGCACCACAAAAGGAAGCTATGACTACAGGGCCTGGCTCGTGATGGTGGGGGTTGACCTGGGCCAGATCACGCACCCGCGCTGTCTGGGGCCCTTGGTGACCAACCCGACGGGGCTCTGGCTCTCCGGCGTGATTTACAACTTGTTCGGTGAGGCTTCTTTCCCCCTCCCTTTTGCTGGCCCGAGCATCAAAGACAGGCTATGATACAGGTCTTCTGGGGATGGCCTTTTACTTGCTGATGCTCGCCCTCCTGTACTGTCGTAGTCAGCAGACGCTGAATGCCTCTGCACTGGAGCGAGCGGTATTGAGCATTTTTGACTTTTTGATGGAAAAATAAAGCTATTGAAAAGAATAAGCCAAAAGATAAGAAAGCCTTAGAATTAGTAGAAAGCACCAAGGCCGGCAGCAAAAAGGATAACTTGATGTGGATCATGTTGACAAGTGGGTGTGTTGACAAATGGATGTGCAGAAAAAGGTGTCGGCGACCCTGCTGCCGGTGCTGGCAGGATTTGTCCTCTTTTCCTTCCTTCCAGCCGCAGTCTTCCACGTCGCCCTGTACTTAGCCCCAATCAGCATCATCCGCATAATCGGCCCCTTCGCCCCGCTTGGCGTTGGTTGGCATACATTATCTTCCATGCTTCAAATTAAAACTCACGAAAAAAATGTTACATGCAAGAAACCAATCTAAAAATCATTAAATTTTAAATAAAAGTAAAAATAAAATCAGATCAACAATGGTGAACTCCTTCATCAATGTGTTCATTTTCAATATTTAAAGGGACACTAGCCACAAATGACCCTCTTGGATTTTGATTAAAAAAAATTTCCTGGCTAGGGGACATCAGAAAAAACTTCCAAATGTTACGAAAGCTCCAACATGTCAAAGGGCCCTAATAGACATAAAAAATTCATAACTCATAAATCATAATCAAAATTCTTAACACAATTTGTATTAAATGAAAAGACACCAGAAAAAATAATTTCAGAATTCAAAATGGTGCGCATAGTTGCGCGCAGCCCAAAAACTGACAAAAATAGTTATTTTTGATGTTTTATTAGAGGTTATTCACGCATTTTTCGGGGCCCGCGGGGCGGCGCCCCCCCCCCGCCCGGGGCGGGGGGGGGGTTGGGGGTGGGGGTGGGGGGGGGGGGGGGGGGGTGGGGCGCCGGTCCGGGGTTCCCCCCCCGCGGGGCCGGCCCCCGCAGGGGTGGGGGGGGGGGGGGTGGTGGGGGGGGGGTGGGGGGGGGGGGCGTCGGGGGGGGGGCCCCCTGGGGCGCCCCCCCCCCCCCCCCCACCCGGGTTCCCCGCGGGGGGGGGGGGGGGGGTCCGGCCCGGGTCCCCCCCGCCCCCCCTACCGTGGGGTTCCGCGAGTGGGGGGGGGAGGGTGGGTTCCCCCTCGCGCCTCCCCCCCTCTCGGCCGCCCCCGTCCGGCCCCCCCCACCCTCTGGGTTTCCCCCCCCCGTCCCGCGGGGGGGTGGTGGGGGGAAGCCCAGGGGAGGTTTTTTTACGGGCCAATCGGGTGATGGGGGGGTGGGGGGGGTCCCACAAGGCCGGTTCGGGCAGACCCTGCTGGGCAGGGGTGGGTTTTGCCCCCCTCCGGAGGGGATTTTTATCGATGAGGGGAGGGGGGGAAGGGGGGGCGGGAGGGAAGGTCTGGCGAGGCACAGGCAGGCCCCCCACTGCTCCGTTGGTCAGGGGGCTGGTGGTGCCCCGCGTCGGTTTCAGTGCGCCCGCCTCAGGCCCCCCCCCCCTCGCTTTTTGTTTCTTTCTGGGACTGGCCGCTTTCTTCATCTGTCTTGTGTTGGGTTCTCCTTTCCTGCTCCCGCCACCCCCCCCCTACCTTCTCCGGGACCTCCCTTTCCCAGTTCTATCGTTTTTCTTTCTCTTTTCTTCCCCCTTCAATGATAGCATTTGAAGGACCCTACATCGGAGAGGGATCTGTCCAAGGAAGCTGATGTAAGAGGTCTGATGACCTAGCAGTGGCAGAGGTCCTAAGCCTTCATCAGCCTCATCGACATCAACAGCTACTACAAGCCCTTCTTCACTCCAACCTTCCATCCATCCTCATTGTACCACAGTAATTTCTCTATACAAGTAGCAATGATTAGTTTCTTTTGTCTTAGGCCTGATAAAACGTGAGCTAACGAAGTGGTGGAGAAGGATGGGCCAGGTCGGCTCCTGTCCTTACTCACTTCATGCCAGCGGTCTCTTCCCTTCCCTCTCTCCAACTCCTCCTCAGGTATTCATGTATCATTAGACCTACCTTTCCAACAGTCTATGTTTTAGATCCAAGAGACATCAGGGCTGTCAGGCCAGAGTTTGGGGCACTGCTAGGAGTGTAAAGAGTCCAGAGCTCCACACCTTCCTCCTTCTCTTCACCCAGAACCCAACCCCCTTTTCTCTGCCCACCACCCAGCTCTCTTCTCCCAATCCCAAGTCACCATCCTTTCCTCAATAATGCTATTTAGCTACATTTTCATTTCCAGAATTCCCCATTCTCCATGTGCCATCACCAGTCTCTCAACTCTCAGGTGCCACCTTCAAGCCCAGCATATGAAGCAGTTACACTCAAGAGCACCAGTCATCCTCAACCTCCTCATCCCACTCTCCCACTAGGGCCACCACATCTCAATCCTCTCCTCCCCTCCTCCAAAAGCTACCCACTCTCTCCTATCCATCCTCAAGGTACCCCCTTTTCCTCATCTCAAACCTTTCCACCTTCTATTTTTCTTTAGACTTTCACTACCCAACAAACCCTACTTCTTTCCAACTCTCCCAAACTCCGGGCTCCCACCCTACCAAGCAGATCTAAAAAGAAAGATGAAGCATTAAAGACTTTCAGCCACCCAAATCTCCCTTCTACTACTATCAGTCCCCCACCTCATCTATCTAAATCAAACCAATCTTCCACCATCTTCTCCACCATCTTCACCCATTCCCCAAACACCAACTATCTAACCTCCTTCTCTCCATCATACTTCCTCAACCACCCAATACATCCCAAAACAATCATACTTCTATCATTCCACCCAAAAACCACACTCCTCACCTATATCTTACTTTTACCAAAACACCAATCCCAGTCAATCAAATCCACTAAACTTCCCTCCCTTCCTACATCACCCAAAATTTATCAATTTACTTCTCTTTTTTCCTTTACAACACCACAAAATTTTATTTTACCCACACAATCTACATTTCAACACTATCCCTAACTACCCCCCCTACCCCCCGTAAACCCCCCCAAACACCCCTCTCCCCCCCTTCGCCTCAACCTCTTTTTCTCCTCTTCCCTTTCTTTCCCCCCCCCTTTTTCCAATTCTTTTTTTCATACCCCTCCCTTTTTTCTTCTATTTTTTTTTTCCAAAACCCAACTTTTTTTTCACCAAAATCTTTTTTTTCATAACCTTTTTTCTCCTCTATATTTATACTCAAATTTCCATATTTTTATTCTTATTTATCCAAAACCAAAATCTTATTTTCAAATTTACATCCATAAATTCTTTTTTCAATAATCATTCAATTTTCTAACTCTCCATTAATCTAATTATCTTAACTTTTTACATTTATTATTTCATATTTATTTCAAAACCTAAATTTTTTTCAAAATTCAAATCCATAATTCTTTTTCAAAAAAAAACTCACTTATTTTCAATATTTTCTCCTATTTACGTTAAATTACTTACTTTTCACCCCCCCCCACCTTTTTGATAAAATAGGAGCAATTTGTATGTGTGTGGGTAAATTATGGGCTGTAGATTTCAAAAACCGGGGTTTCAATTGCGTAAAAAATTTTTAAATTGTCAAAATGCATGAAAAATCTCTAATTATCAAAATGCGCACCGTTTTGAGTCTCCCATATATTTTTTCTGGTAGCTTTTTAATAGATACAATTTGTGTTAAGCGTTTTTTAGAGCCTTTCCAGCCTTTTTTAGAAATGTTTTTTTCTGCCATTTTGAGCCTTTTCACACGTTGTAGCATAGGAAACTTTTGTAATTATTAATTTAAGAATAAAAAGCTTTTAGCCCAGACGGCATACCCTTGCAAGCTTACAATGATAACATCTATCATTTAAAAATATATGAGCGGAATCCCTTTTAAGGCCCTTTAAGGCCAAAATTCATCAAATCATATTCTAAAAACTCCAATTCCAAATCAATTTCAATTCACAAAATCCAATTATAGAAATTCCAATTCTAATTCCCATTCCAATCCTAGAAACCAATTCAAAAAAATGATAAATCTAAAAAAAATAAAAAAATAAAATAAAACCAACAATGACAGCTGTTTTCAGTGGTAAACTCGTCCATCAACGTGTTCATCTACTTCGTGAGGCACGAGACGTTCCGCCGCTGCTGTCTGCAGGGCCTCGGCTGGAAGTCCAACGCCGTCTCCGCTGCCAACACAGGCCCAGTCTCCAAGAGCAACCGAAAGCGCACCACCGGCCCCGTCCTTCCAACCCAACCCCACCTACCCCCCGGGGCTCTGGCCTGAACCTCAGCATCACCGAATGGCTTGAGTTTTGAGGCGTTGAATTTTTGGAGTTTAGCTTGCTTTTTTTCCCCATGTTTTTTAGGCTCAAAAATACCCTCTCTCACCTCCTGGGGCTCTGACCTGGAGCTTAGCATCCACAAATAGGTTGAGCAATTGTAAGATGTTCATGCGGTTTTTAGGCGAGATAATGTAGGAATTGTTTTGTGTTTGTTCTGTAATACAACAAGTAAGCGCTCATTCATCCTGGGTCGCACAGCTTTTGAGTAGATGTGGCAAATTTTGAGGACAATTTAACGTTAGAGGAAAAGTAAAATGTAGGAAAACATTTGTTAACGTGTGTGTTTCTGAAATCCGTCCAATGTTTACAACTGTGTGCAGACCTTTATTGTATTGAACGATGTCTTTTTGCCAGTACGTGTCAAGTTTTGGGCTCTTTTATGGCTTATCGGGATAATTCAGCCCAAAATATTTGTCACAAATTAGTGATAGCCCATCAAGCCAAAAATTTATGAGAAGCAGTGCTTGATCCCAACATGAAGCAATGAAACTATTGCCCCAAGCACTGCAGCCGTGTCTCTGACTCGGACTGCATCATTCATCCTGTTCTTTTCTTTTTGCCAACTGGTCAGCCCGCTTGACCTCCACCACGGCCTCCGCCTCTGCCTACGCGGCCACCACAGCCTCCACCTTGACAACCCTGATTGGAAGTAACCTTACCGCCCTGATTGGAAGTAGCCTTACCGCCCTCAACCAGCAATGACAACTGGAAGAAGAACAGTACTGCATCACTGCATACTGAGAGAGAATTTCGGTAAACACAAACAGCTACAGAAAAACTCAGGCGAAATGAGGTTGAAGAGGCGAAGTAGTTGAATTCAAAAAGAGGAGTTGCAAATATTTGAAGCCTAGCTGATGAAATCCACACATCACATTGATCTCTAAGACAAAATGATACCACATTTGGACTGGACTTATCTAAATAAAATATACCAAAACAAATAGATTGGTCAGATTTGGTAGATAAATAGAGACAAAATACACCCAGTGCGGTCAGCACTGGGCGGTTTCCAAAAGATATTCAGGGCTCTCAGCCGCTCTGGGTAGAGGGCGAGACTGGTTGTACCTGAATACGTTGGGTAATAACCAATAAACCTGACGTGCCCTTTCAATTTCTTTGCTCCCTGTAACTCTCCTCCCTTGAGTACATCTGCCTCTTTTCGCCATTCAATGATCCTACCAGTCAATGAGGGCCTGTACAAAAGTACCAAGCGACAAGGGCGCCATCTAGCGTCGCCAGAACTCAATCTTGGAGCTAAGCCAATGTATTTAACCGACCGCTTGGTGGCGCTGCCATCGATTTTAGAGGCCTCTGTGCATTCGCTGCAAAACGGAATCAATAAGAAACGAGTGTTTGTGGGGCCAACTGAGGCTCGTGATTTTCTGTTTGAGGTTCATAGAGAAAAGAAGAGATGGGTTCGTTGGTTATTACCCAACGTATTCAGGTACAACCAGTCTCGCCCTCTGAACAGAGCGGCTGAGAGCCCTGAATATTCTTTGGAAAACGCTCAGTGCTTTATGCATTGGGCGTATTCATCTATTTTCTATCTAATGATTGACCATCTGGGTTCTAGTAATTTAAACCGTTGCATTTTTGAATCGTATTTCAAAAAAGCCAAATTGCTGGAATATTCAAATGCTACTGACAATTGCAGAATGCACTAAACTAAGTTTGAATTTGGTCAACAGATCGAGTTGCAATTTATTTTTGCGCGGCCGAAGGCCGCCTGCCGCGGAGGGCAGGGTAGTCAGAGCTCCGTAGGCCGGAGGGCATGGGTGCGGAGGCCCCGGAGCGTAGCCCAGCATGCGAAGCATGCTAGGCGAAGCGTAGGGGCCGTAGCACCCGTGCCCGGAGGCCGAAGGAGCTCTGGCGCCCTGTCCGAAGCGGCGGGCGGCCAAGGCCAGCTTAAGCAGTTACCCCATTTTTGCGTCCGTCTGTCCGCATATATCTATATATCTGGTACCATCGGCAAGCGAAATGTGGATCTCTTTTCTCCAAATATTGAAATTGCCTCGAGTAAAAAGTCTAAGAAATACATCTACTACTAGAGGAATCTGCTTCATAGACAATTGCATTTTGTTTCAGCGCGCAGTTCAGTGGCTCTTTCCAATGCGCGCTAAAACAAAATGCAGGTGGCTCAGCAGATTCCTCTAGTAGTAGATGTATTTCTTAGACTTTTTACTCGAGGCAATTTCAATATTTGGAGAAAAGAGATCCACATTTCGCTTGCCGATGGTACCAGATATTTCTTCCACTTTTAATAAAATAAAATATAAAAAAAGTATGCTGGAAAAAAATTTTGGGAGAAAAAATACTTTTGACTTGCCGATGGTACTACATATTTCATCCACATAAAAAAAGCAAAAAAATTTGTCATGAGAGGGGTTCGAACCTAGCCTTCACTTAGGCAGGTCAGACGAACAAGCCACTTGGCCACACAGCCACTTGTCAAACTGTGCATAATTAGCCTATATCAATTACATGTAATTGCATTGGACCTCTCCGATTGATGCCATTAGTACAGGCCGATTGAATACCTACTATCGTCCATTGAATAGATGCGGAGGAGAAGAAGAAGAAGAAGAAGAAGAAGAAGGAGAAGGAGTTCGGACAAATAGTTTTTTGCATTTTTCATGGTAAAATCAAACGTTTTATGCAAAACTCAAAAGATAAACTATAGTCAATTCGATGTTGCTCTTTCCATTGCAAAAAAAATTATAGCGATTGGAGCTTTCTGTGACGAGCAGCAGCCTTATCAAAATTGAGATCTAGCAATAACCCCTAAAACGTACACCTGGGTCGAAAAGAGGGGCTGGGCGCTGACGGTTCGCTTTGCTCCCTCGCGCCAGCCCAATATATATATGTGTCTTTCCGAGGCCCGTACTCCGCGGTTTTTCAACGAAATTGGCTAATTTTTTGCATGAAGGTCCGCCTGTGTGGTATCTCCAGGCCATTTTTTGCGCTTGGCATAATTTTGCGTTTTTCGCCCAAAACCTAAAATTTTGATGTTTCAAAGTACCAAAAATCATAAATCGCTGGTTTTTCAATGAAATCAGCTGATTTTTTGCAGGTACGTCCGTGAAGGTGATTTATTGAAGCTGGCAAAATGAATTTTCGAAATACTTGTTATTTCTCAATTTATGGCCAAAAACCTAAAATCTTGATGTTTCAAAAATTTGAACATCCATAAATCGATGGTTTTTCAATGAAATCAGTTGAATTAGAATCTGTCATGGTGATATCTTGAAGTTGATATTAGAACTTTTTGACACATTTATTAATTCATGATTTACAGTCAAAAACCTAAAATCTTGATGTTTCAAAAATTCGAACCTCCATAAATTTATGGTTTTTCAATAAACTTAGCTTAATTTTGGCAGATACGTTTGCTGCGGCGGTATCATGAAGCAGTTAAAATGAATTATTGCTAAGCTTATTACTTGGAACAAAGGCCGCGCATCTTGGCAACAGCCGAGAATACCTTGTTTGAAGTTTTCTAGCTCTCACAACACAGCGTTCCTCAATAGCCGCCTTTTCCAACCATGAACAAGCGAATTTGCAAGTCCCAAATTTGGCCAGAGCAGTCGGTAAGGCAGCTGGTCAGCAGGACACGACAGGTGCTTAAAGCAAATAAAGTGCCAAGTAAATGTCCACTCCTACAAAGGCCATAAAATCGGAAATTTGCTTCTCAAATCCAGCATAAATAGTGCTTTGAGTACTGGTCATCATTGTATGTTGATAAGTTGGTAGACGCAGAAGGTTGGCTGTGCTTGATGAGCTTGAACAGGCGAGAGTAGGCTGTGGTGCCGTGCCAAAACCTGTTGCAGAAGCGTGGCCCTTCCAAGTTCGATTCCACCAAACCTGGAGAAGCCGCTTATTTCAAGTGACGCATTTTTAATTATGTTGTACTATTAATTTATTATTAATCAACAACTCGTCTCTGATCAACTGTTCACTTTTACAAGAAACTGAAAACGTAGTTGCTAGTATCGCCAAATTCAGCATCATCATCAGCATTATAAGTGAAATGAAACATCATACGTTTGGTTAGGCGATAGAGCATGGTGAAGCCGCCTTGGGGCAAGTGACCGTGTTTCCAGGTCCATGAGATCGGGCATGCGGCAGCCGTCAGACGTGGCCTTGCAGATGGAATCATCCAGGATGTTGTAGTTTGTAGTCCGCTGCGAGAATTCCATGCACCTCCTTCGGCTCAATGCGCGCGTAGATTTGATAGATCTTCAAATGACTCTTTTTCAGTGGAGTTTCTGAGAACACTTTAATTGATTTGCATTGCTAAGTGGGCATTTTTTCTTAGTTTGCTACAAACAATACTGGGTATTTAACCCACTCAAAATCATCAAAATTTGGCTGCCCTACATGGCTTAGTTTCTAATTCATTTGTTAAAATGTTTTCTTTCGTATTCTTTCATTTGTTAAAATGTTTTCTCTTGTACATTGTCGCAATCTTGCGTAAAATTTACCTTTTTGTGCGCTGCCTTATCCACGTATCCAGGAAGTGCGGATGGTTTAGCGAAAAGATGTCCAATGCATGCACAATTTTACGCCTGCCAACAGCTGTACGCTAGCACCAAATATAGCATCAGGCTCTGTGCTGTTCTGGATCCCCTGCATCAGCTTCACCTGCAGCCCCTTTCTTACCCTACACCCCTTGTCTGAGTGAGAGGGTAAGCGTGTCAAACGGTGTCACAGAACTCTTTGAAGTCCTCCAACTGCTTCTGGTAGGTGGGGAGCGCCGCTGGGCCACCAGACCACGGAGAGGATGAAGGGAAGCGAAAAGCGGAGCGTGGACACCAAACGCTCGCTTTGCACCTGGGGGAGGGAAGCTAAAACACGGTTGACTCATGTTTCAGAAGTACTATGGATTCAGTAAAATGTATAATAGGGACAATACCTGAATTCCAGCGAATGCATTGCCCAATTATGTCCTTTATTTTTATTATTGGTTTTTCTTCTGTTATGTGTTATGCTCAAGCCCGCTTCAGGCACGCTGTGGACCTAGACACCGTCGTCATACCAATTTCCTTCATCCTTCCCCCGCGCCCTCACCTCCAGCTAAGGCTTCTGCTTTAGACGAATTGGGCACTGCCTCAACAGTGTGATCCGCAAAGGAAGTCCAGCGACTGTGCCCTGGCAAATGGCCCATTGCCTCGTAGCCAGTGCACAAGCTCACATTCTCCAATCCATCTTTTCCATAACATCACAACGCTATCCGTCCTCTTTTTCCTTCTTCTAGCCTGACGAAGAGGAAAATGAAACAAAATATTGATTGATCAAAATGAATGACTCTTTTTCGGCAGAAAATAACTCAGAGCTTTTCAGAGACTCGGCATGGCATGGAAGGGATGAGAGGCAGTGAGTGGGAGTCCCAACGCTATGGTCAGCTACTCTTTGGGACAGCTAGACCCAAATGGACGCAGCAGTGCTTTTGGTCAATTTCACTCCGCATAAGCTCAGACCCTGCTCACCATCCGCCCCGACCAGCCTTTCTTATCCACCTATCCGGAGTCAAAGCACCAGCATTACTCCACTATATTGACCTCCTCCCACCATCGCTCTCAAAGTCCCACCGCTCCCACCTCTTCAACTCATCCTCCTTTATGCACCAATATAGCAGATTTTCTCCTCTCTCAAACGCTGTTGAATTGATAGTCGCCATGGGTTGTTGCGAGGTAAACATAAAATGGATTGAAGGAGCGAGTGTTCGCAGCGTGGGTCTGGTCGTGGATCAGTTTTCAACGGACGTTAGAAGGCTTTAAGAATCTGAATACGGCAGAATATACTAGAGCCTCTAATCTTGCTCAAAAAATTACTTTGTTCCCTATTGTGCCACATTTTCAATTCAATTGCGCGAGCAGGCGCATTTCATCTTGTAATTTAAGATGGCTGGACTTGGACTTGCATGGTCTTTAATTGGATTGCTTATTTGGATATCGTCTTCACATTCTCATAATGGGTGCATATCATGCACAAGACTTGCTTTTTCCGTATCAGTTTAGCTAATTTAAAGATAAGAACCGATAAAAACTTCGAAACATCGTAAAGTCAAGAATGAAAGCAGCAAAAAATTTCAATTCTCAAAAGGCTGATTGACTACAGCTGCTCCGGGGATTTCTGTTTTCCCAGAGAAGCTGACGAAAAGCAGTGCCCCGGCGGGAATATGTTGGAAGAAGCTGGGGAACTCGACAACGATGCAGCGGCTCTCCGATTGCTGTAGTACTGCAGGTGGTTGAGCAGCCTGACAATTGGACTGCTGAGCTTATTCGAAAGCAAGCTCTGTAAAATAGAGATATTTAGAGAACTAAAGAAATCAGGGAACGAATTGATCTTAAACGCGTTGATATTGTACAATAAATTTGAGCATTTACTAGCATTTGATAATTTTAAAAGAGTATTTACCTTACAATGGTGTGCATCTAGTGTTTTTGTGCTAGATTTACGAGACAGTTTTGATTGTTTGAATTGACGAGACATTGAGCAACTGTTGGACTTACTACAACTCTAGTCAGTTTTATATTTCTCTAGAGAAGACATCGTCTCGATAACTATGAATCTCAAACAATGTAAGTCAAACAACTTCTCCTTTCATTTTAAAATCGCGCCATTGGCACGCAAAACTGCCAGGGCATGTGCTGCAGGGTCATCGATTTCCCAACAATCACAATCTCAAATCCTCATATCACTTTTTTCATTCCTCCCCAATGCTCTACAGCGCTAGCTATGTTCAAGCTTTGGAAGGCTAGTTGCGTCATAATTTTCAAACTAAAGCCCTAAAATTGATTGTTTTCTAGCTCAGTGTGCCGCTCAACAGCATTCCCAAGAGCAGCTGCAGAAGGAGCTAACCAAGCAAACACGTCAAGCACAGGAGCATCGCTGGCACTCTCTCCTCCAGGTTCACCCAATTCAACCTCATTCTCACCTGGAATGTATTTAGGTCATTGCCTGGCCGTGGAGCAAGACCTGCTCAACTCCAAGATGGAAGCACTCCAGGCCCGTCTTTAGCTTGTGGAATTGTTTGGGCTTAGTTGGCACCAATTCGTGATCATCTAAAGTGGAGAGGATTTGGAGGAAAGAAGGAAAGCAAGAGCAAGCGACTGGCCTGGAGACACAGTTGTCGTCTCCTCAGTCTAAGCCCAGGTGCCTTTTACGCGTTTGTTCGGTTGAGGTTGAAAATTGGCCGAGTGCAGGCTGCCGGGAACTAAGAATGGGAGCAGGAAGAGGGACAAGAGTAACTGTCCAGTAGCTGGCAAGGACAAGGGCCGTAGCCAAGGCCCTCTTTTTTCTCGGCTCGAAATTCAGTTGCTCTCAGCCGCAATTAGGAATAAGACTGGAAATTTAGGAAGCTGGTGAGTGTGCAGAATGGGCGAGGCAGTGAGAAGCAAGAGCGGAACTTCAAGTACAGCCTGGGCTTCAGCATCCAGTCGGGAGCAAACATCAGCGCCTGACTAAGTTTCCATTTCC
>JASANA010008165.1:0-12201 GCA_030248095.1 Ptycholaimellus sp. GST1_10
TCAAGTAAACAAAGTAGGGCGGTGGATGCTGGATGGTTTTACAGGCCTATTTAGCCTCACCCAATCCTCCCAAGTTTCCAAAAACCCTTGGAGAAAGCCAAATAAATTGTAGTAAAACTTCTTACTGCAGCTGGCTTTCTATTACCAATTTGAACTTCTTGTCATCAATAATTTCTGCAGCTGCTTCCTTATAGTCGCCGTAGGCGACAGCGAAGCTCAACCTAGACTTATATAATACGGGTGATGACATTTTGGGGATGGCCTTGGCGCCGTATGGTTTCTAATCAAATCGTGGCACATGATAGCTTTTTGGATAGATCTCAGTGAGTTCTTTAACATATGTAGGGAAGTCCTCACAGTTTTTCCTTAATAATAAATTATGAGTGAAAACGTTTCGATTTTTGCCATTTTTAGGTCTTTTTTAAATTTAATTTGCTCTAGCTCATTCAATTTTTGACTTTTCTTGTCGGACTTTTTTTTCAATTCAAGGCAAACTAATTCTGTTTAAGACCTTTCATTTACTTCTTCAACTTTTCCAAATTATTTTGTTAAAAAAACGCATTGAGTGAAGTCAATTTTCGCGATTTGAGCTCTACTCAGGGTGCTGATGTTTCAAGGCATTCATTAGTAAGGATGGCTGCATAGTTAGAATAAAGCAGCGCCGGCTGCTTTGAAAGCTTTTGTCTGCATTGCTGAGCTCCTCGATTATTGATGTTTACTCTGCTGAACTAAAGTTAAATACTTCTGAGCAAATATTAATTTATGATTTTGAACAATATTGTTAAGTAATCATTCTTATGTGCAGCAATAATGTAGAGCAATAAAAATAAATAAATGATAAGGGTGGAAAGAATAGGAAAAATTAAAGAAATGAGAAGGGTGGCCGCGCGAAGCGCGGCCACTGACCCATATTACTTGTTTTTTTTTTTTTTTTTTTTTTTTTTTTTTTTTTTTTTTTTTTTTTTTTTTTTTTTTTTTTTTATATATATATATATATATATATATATATATATATATATATATATATTTTTTGTGTGTTTTTTTTTTTTTTTTTTTTTGTATATATATATATATATATATATATATATATATATATATATATATATATATATATATATATATACATATATATGTGTGTCCCAGGCCCGTACTCCGCGGTTTTTCAACGAAATTGGCTGATTTTTTGCATGAAGGTCCGCCTAGGTGGTGCCTCGGGACCATTTTTGGTGCTTGGCGTAATTTTTTGAATCCCACCAAAAACACAAACTTTTTGATTTTTGCCCAAAACTCAATTTTTTGATGTTTCAAAGTACGAAAATTCATAAATCACTGGTTTTTCAACGAAATTGCCTGATTTTTTGCATGAAAGTGCGCCTAGGTGGTATCTCCAGGCCATTTTTTGGGCTTGACGTAATTTTTCGATTTTTGCCCAAAACTCAATTTTTTGATGTTTCAATGTACGAAAATTCATAAATGACTGGTCATAAATCACAAGTAAAATTTGGAAGAAATGAATTTGCAATTGGTAATACTCGTTCGTGTAGCTTAAGTGTTTGGCTTGGAAATGAGGCCGCGCATCTTGGCGCCAGCCAAGAACACCTTGTTCAATGAAATTGGCCGCCTAGATGGTGGCTTAGGAGCTTTAATTGGGTTTTGCGAAATTCTTAGGTTAATCCCCAAACCTATACATTTTGATGATTTAAAATAAAAAAATGTTAATTCCCTGGTTTTGCAACGAAATTTCCCGAAATCATACTTGAACATCCGTTTGGGTAGTGGCTTGAGAGCTTTTTTGCAGGATGTAGGAACAAAGTGGTCAAAATTTTTTTGCTTCAAATTGGATTTGTGGCTAGAAATCATTCATATATGATCCCTTCCACCTCGCTGTGACAATTTTTTGCTCAGAAATAGGGGGGAGGGGGGCGCCAGACGTACACACGTCAGAGGGGATTTTGGGGCAGAGGGGTCGGGGGCGGCACAGGAAAATTGCAGTCCAAAAGGTTGAGAAATAGGAACATCAAGAGCCGCCTCCTCAAGCATATAATGAGCTTTAAAATTCGAACTTTCAAGACTGGGCCTGGGTAAATTATCTGCAAAGCATCCAGATGCCCCAAACTGTCGAAAATATTTTGCATGGTGCTAAATAGACCAGAAAAAATAGTTTGGGTAGCTTCTCGGTGCTTTACAAAAAAATCTTCAAGCTCAATCCTTGAAAATAAGTATTTTAGGCGCTGTTTGCTGGCAATGGCTGGATCTCAGCAAAACATTCAATTTTTGAACTGCCGCCCAGGACTTGGCCTGGGGGCAGTACTAAGTATTCACCCCAAATTGGCCTGTGAGTCTATATATATATGTATGTAAGCAAGGATTCCTCTGCGGTTTCTCAACCGTTTTGGCTCATTTTTTCAGGGAATGTTGGAAATGTTGGCCGCTCGCGGCCCTGCTTTAGGAGCCTGGCGGAAATTATTTGTTCTTGAGTTATGACCCAAAAACCTAATGTTTCAAGGTCCAAAAAGCAAATTAGGGGTAAATATTTGGCAAATGGTTCTAAATTTGGGCCCCAGTAGGTAAATTTTGACGCTGAACATGAATCTGGCCATCAAATTGAACATTTTTTTTGCAATTTTGCACAAATCCATCCGCCTGATGTTTCAAAAACCGAAAATGGAATTTGGTGTTTCTGGTGTTTTGAAATGAGCCTCACATTGTGCCTTCCCAACCACCCCAACGCTCTCCAGGCACGCCCGCCACGAATCAACATGCCACTATCATTCCGACCATAAAAATATCTTTTGAATGGCGTTTAAATCATGAAAAAAGCTCAGAACCAACCAACGCACCATTTATATATTCCGTAGGCGCTCTGGCGGATAAATTGATCATTATTAATTACCTTAAAAATTAACCATCAAACAGCAATAAAAAACACAGCCCCCCGCCAACCCCCAACAACCCACATAAATCAAACACTGACCCAAAAACCTAATGTTTCAAGGTCCAAAAAGCAAATTAGGGGTAAATATTTGGCAAATGGTTCTAAATTTGGGCCACAGTAGGTAAATTTTGACGCTGAACATGAATCTGGCCATCAAATTGAACATTTTTTTAATTTACAAATCCATCCGCCTGATGTTTCAAAAACCGAAAATGGAATTTGGGGTTTCTGGTGTTTTGAAATGAGCCTCACATTGTGCACTATCATTCCGACCATAAAAATATCTTTTGAATGGCGTTTAAATCATGAAAAAAGCTTCAGTAGAACCCAAGTTATGCCATTTTTGAACTGCCGCCCAGGACTTGGCCTGGGGGCAGTACTAAGTATTCACCCCAAATTGGCCTGTGAGTCTATATATATATATGTATGTAAGCAAGGATTCCTCTGCGGTTTCATTTTCTCAACCGTTTTGGCTCATTTTTTTTTTTTTTTTTTCAGGGAATGTTGGAAATGTTGGCCGCTCGCGGCCCTGAAAACCCCCACCCTTTTTGTTAGGAGCCTGGCGGAAATTATTTGTTCTTGAGTTATGACCCAAAAACCTAATGTTTCAAGGTCCAAAAAGCAAATTAGGGGTAAATATTTGGCAAATGGTTCTAAATTTGGGCCCCAGTAGGTAAATTTTGACGCTGAACATGAATCTGGCCATCAAATTGAACATTTTTTTGCAATTTTGCACAAATCCATCCGCCTGATGTTTCAAAAACCGAAAATGGAATTTGGGGTTTCTGGTGTTTTGAAATGAGCCTCACATTGTGCACTATCATTCCGACCATAAAAATATCTTTTGAATGGCGTTTAAATCATGAAAAAAGCTTCAGTAGAACCCAAGTTATGCCATTTTTGAACTGCCGCCCAGGACTTGGCCTGGGGGCAGTACTAAGTATTCACCCCAAAAAACCCCTAAGTCCCAGACCCCATTTTTAAGGAAACATCACTTGCCTGGGTAGCTTAGTTTGGATCACCTAAAAGGAAGAATATATTTGAGTTAATAATTCACATGGCTAGATTATGAGTTCAAGTGGTTTTGGCCAAATTATGAGGGGCGGCAGTTCACCTCATGGGTTCAGCCACTTTGTGCAAATGAACCCCATGTTATACTAGTTGTTCAAACAACATTTCCTTGTCTGTTTAACACCCTCCGTAATATTCTGGCCGGTCTGGATGCTCCTGGATACTTTGCAAATAATTCGTCCAGACCCAGCTTTGAAAATCGTATTTTAAGGCTAATTATATGCATGGTAATCGAATGCTGTTTTGCGATTTTTTGGATGTATATTTGGTTGTCGCCTATAGATGCGCGGCCTTAGTTTATTGAAATGAATTATCTAGACATTTTAATATTACTACAGCATAAATATGTTGGAAAAATAAATTTAGGTAAATTGTATATCAATTGAATCACTTCATGGGGCTCTTCTTCTTGCTGGGTAATTTTGCACTTTTGGTCGCGATTGTGTGTTTGATTTGCTGAATTCATGAAGATGAATTTGCAATGGTCACAGTTCCAAGAGTATTTTGTTAATAATTGACAGTGCGGTTTTTGACTGTCCCCTAGTTTCGCCTATCAACCAAGACTAGGGTTACCAGAGAGGCTCGTCAGTTGGATCTGGTAATTTGATAATTTGAGCTAATGATTTTTACTCCTGTGTTGTGCATTTTTATATATATGTTCCATCTTGATGTTATTGATCTTGTTGTGTACTTTATAGTTTTTGGATTTCTATTTTTGCTAATTTTTGATTTTTCCCTTTGATAAGTTTGTCCGTAATTTTTGGATAGAGTTTTTGAAGTTTTTTGATTGTTTTTTGGATATCTTCGATGCAGAATCCTCTTTCAAGGAAAGTTGAGAATAGAATTTTGATATCGATTTCGAAGTCCTCCCAAATTCTGCTAGAGTTAATTGTTCTAAGAATTTGGGAGAACAGCACATTTTGTCCAATGTTCGGTGTTTGGTTGCTGGTTTTGAAAGGTAGACAAAGCACCTTGAATGGAAATGCTCTTCGTTTATCATATAATCTTGTACGGTTTTCGAGTGTATGGATATCTAGGTCCAGAAAATGTATCCAGCCCTCCTGTTCTTCTTCGAAGTTCAATGGAAGTGATGGTGGGTATATTGATTCGTGACATTCCTTCATGCAGTCGGTGTTAATCGTTAGGATGTCGTCCACATAACGACATGTGTATTTCAGTCTTTTGGCCTCTGCTATGTTTGCCGGGTTGCTTAGGTAGTCGTATTCGAGTTTGCTGAGAACTAGGTCCGCGATTATTGGGCTGCAGCTTGCTCCCATTGCTATTCCTTTTGTTTGTCTAAATGCCATGCCGCTGAAGTTTATGAATGTGTTGTCGGTGAGGAATGAGATTAGACTCTTGACCTCGTTCATTGTCCAACTTTTGTTCGCCAATTGGGTATTGTTGTGTAGGTAGCTTTTGCCATGTATATTGATTAGTTTGTATCGTCTGTTTGTTATGTCCAGTATTTCTCCTAGGCTCTTTTTGATTAATTCTTGCTCCAGAGCTGTGAATAGTGTGCTAAAGTCGGCTGTATACATTTTACCATTCTTTTTGCCTAGCTTATTCAGCATGAATTTAGCTTGCATCGAGTTTTTGATGCTCCATGTCAGGTTGAGTCCTCTACTTTCTCCTACTTTCCGTGTGTATTTTTGCCAGTATAGTTTTACTGTTGCTAGTATCCTTGTTAGTAGTTGTTCCATGCTTTTTGTTGAAGATCGTGATGCGCCTGCGATGAATCTAGCCTTAATAGGGTTCTTGTGGTACTTTGGGCTGTGCCATAGAACCGGGAGTATAGCGTCTCTTGGGTAGAGTTCCTGTAAGTGTTGTTTTCGGTGTCCCCCGAATGTTTCCTTATGCCTCTTTTCGTGTGTGAGTATAATGGTGTCATAGCTTGTGTCGCTTAGCTTGTATGTGTCGTTTCCGGTTGCTCTTATTTGTTTTTCTGTTGTAGTTTCAATGCCCAGTTCTTCGCATAGGCGTTTAATGTAGTATTTTTTGCAGATAATGGCAAAATTAGTAGCTGCTTTGTCCACTGGTGTTATTACGAAAGCTTGTGTTTGTTTTTGTATACTTCTTATAGAAGTTTCTGATCTTTTGCATAGATTTTGGTATCTCCTGTTGGCTGCTATTTCCTTTTCTTCTTTTTGTCGGTGATGTTCATGTCCGATGTAGGTGTGTATTTTCCCGTACAAGAATGTTTTTTCTTGTTTAGATATTTCCTTTTCTTTGTATTTTGCTAATATCCATGTCTGCATTGATTCCAGCGCTAGTTGCAGGGCACTTTCGGCGTCCGCTTGGAGATGCGGTCTATATTTAGTGCCTTTGCTGAGTAGAGTGTTTTCCAGTCCTAGGAATTTGAAGTTGCCCGTGTTTATATGCCCATAGTGTTTGTATATTTCGTCGTATTTCTCGCATGTGCATCCCTCGTTAGCAATTTTTTGTAGTTCACTACTGGTTAATTTCTTGAGGAAGTTGCTATAGCTTAGTAGCATGCTTCCTAAGGTCGTTGTAGGTTTTGTGTAGAATGTGAATTTGGTTTTTTGGTTTTTTCCAGCGTGATTTTTCTCCAGTTTTAGTTTTTTAATGATCGTCTGGGGTTTGAAATGATTGCTATAGTTGTTTATATGGTGGAATGGTAGTCGAACTTCCTTTGGTTTTGCCATGTCTTCGGCATGTGCCGTAGGTTTTTCTTTCATATCCCTGGCTCGTTTGTAGGCGCAGATTAGCTGATATAGTCTGTATCCGTATTTGTCTATGTTCAATTCGATAGTGTCTGCTAATTTTTTGGTATCTTTGGTTTTCAGTGTTTGTAGTATATTGAAAAGTTCTATTCCGTTGTATTGAATTTGGTGTAGATATTCTGGTGTTGGTTGTTCTTTTTCCGCTATATTGATGCTGTTAGTGTTGGTTTGTTTTGGATTTTTGGTTGCTTTGGCTCTAAGTTTGAATGGGTTTATTGTACGCTTGAGGGCTCTATGTAGGGTAATTGTGAACCAAGGTGATTTTCTCCTGTCGTAGGGGTTTGTATCCTCTAGTATGCTTCCATAACCCTGTATGTTTGTATTCAAACCCCAAGGGTAGGCCGTATTTAAAGCCAGGATGTACATCGTTTCCAGCTCTTCGAGGGTTGGGTCGTTTTGTTCTCTGGTGTGTAGTATAGTTAGTTTTGGTTGGCATGTACTTCCATGAGCGTTGTTAAGGTGTTCATACAGATGAGTGTAGTTTTCGTTTTTCTGCAGATTTCTCCTATGCTGTCCCATTCGAGTATTGATCTGCTGTTTGGTGAGGCCTACATATTTAGCTGTGCAGCCCTTAAATGTGCAGCTCAGTAGATATATCACTTCTTTGCTTCTGCATGTTATGTTTCTCGTAAGGGTGTGTGCTATACGTTTTTGTGAATATGTTGTGGAACTTCCTTGATTGTTGCTTGTGTCCCACCATTGACAGGTGAGGCACCTCCCGCATTTCCTTTGAGCTTTATTTTCTTCAAATTGCTCCTTGATTGTTCCATCTTTTTTGTATAAAGTTTTTTGCTTGATGTTTTTTGCCCAGTTTTGGGTACGAACCGGAGAGCTCCCATATTTTCTCCGTTTGCATTCGTTTTCTGCCGTTCGTAAGGCAGCCCTTTTTCTTGTGAGTATAGGGCTGCGGAGGGGTTTGTAGACAGGTCGCCCTAGGATACCTGTCTCCCTCGGGGCGCCGTGGACCCCCATTGGGTCTACCAGTGGTAGCCTAGGTGAGCCGCGGCAGAGAACGTGTTTCTTTTTTGGACTTTTCATGGTTGGGGGTTCCATTTTTTGCAGAATTTCCAGATTTCTTATGAATGGCAAAATTAGGTAAAAACATTCATAAGCACGCCGAAGCTGTCGCATTTTAAAAAGATGCTGTCGCATTTTAAAATGCTTCAGGCCTTTACTCACTTTGTTTGGCCAGTGACGGGAATGGCGTTAATTAATGAGTAAAGTAGTTAAAATTTTATACCATTGTCTGGCCGCGTAATCTTAATTGAGTTTTCCTATGAGGAATTGATAATCGCGCTCAATTTTGTCTGGATTTGGGAATTGGGCTTAAAAGGCCAGATGGGAGTATATGGTATCTAAGCTTGACACGCATGGAGCTTTTGCGCGTCGTTTAGTAGTAAGGTGGGTGAGAATTACATCCCTTTGAGGGCAAGCGTCAATGATGTATGTTCATTGGGCCCGAAGGTACCTGGCTTTTTTGGTAGAGGAGCTGAGAGGAGTTAGCGAGTGTGAGAGGATGGGCGGAGAAGAAGGAGTGCGGAAGGACGGGAAGGGAGGTCTGGGTGTGCCTGCACGGAAGGTGTACAGCCACAGCGACGGCCGCGGATCCATCTCCGACAACCCGCCTACCCCCGAGATCTTCCCGCCTCGCTCTCTGGACGACTGCCCCACGCTCAGCAAGACCTGGCTGGATCAGCAGTACAAGGCCATGATGGACTACATTGCCACCACCGGTTTTTGTTTTCAGTTCCTTTGATTGCTCTAGATAGTTCGATAGTTAGTGAATGATTGTTCAGAGAGTATCATTTTAATTTCGCGAGCAGATTGTCTATAGTATGAGCTGTGAGTAATGGGTAGAGGGAGAAGGGACAGGAGGAGAATTGGTTGATGTTGATTGTAGGCCAGCCGCTGCCTCTCAATCCGACGGCGTATCCTCTGCCAGCCGCCGAGCAGACCTCCTTCATGCTGCCCGAGATCACCGTTGGCGACTTCGATCTTCAGTCCAAGCTCAACGAGCGGAAGGGTCTGATCGAAGCCAGGATCCAGCAGATTGAGGTTCATTTTTTAGCTCTTGGAGTGGCAATGAGTGATTGAAATGGATGAATGGGATGGTGATTTGGCTGGGTGTGAACAAATGGCGTGATAGGGGACTCAGACGGGCATCATCGCCTCCTGCGAGCTCCAAGGAGCGGAGTTCAAGCGCGTCGGAGGTGCCGTTGCCCAGAATCAGGGGATTCTCCACCATCTTTCCATCCAAGCGGAAGGCCATGAACGGCATTGTTAGTTGATGTTTTGATATGGCAGTAAAACTGAGTGGAAGAGTTTGAATGGTAATGGGATGATTTGAGCTTGCTGAGAGTATTTCTAAGACTAGTCTGAGTCAAATTTACAGCGCGACTCGGCAATCTCCTAGTCGGCAAGATTCCGCGCTGGCTACAGTGGCCAGGCGGGAAGAGCGACGACGAACTGGACATCATCAGGAAGCGCTGGTGGAAGCAGGTGAAGAGTGTTTTCATTTGCATCGGTTTTTGTTTCAGCAGAATAGATAATCAGAACAGGAAAATATGTTATTATTCATTATTTGAAGATCATTTTATAAAAGAGTTTTTGATTTTGAAAAATAGCAAAGAAAGGCGAAGAAAGGCTTAAATTTTCGCTAAGTGACTGATTTATAGGTGCTAGTGAAGGCCTACGGCGAGTCTCAGGGTTGCCGTCTCTACAGCAAGATGGGCGCCTGCCAGCTCGTCCAGTTAATTTCTCAATTGTTGCATAGTGTCAATATGGTTTAGAGATCGTTGTTTTTCAGCAAAGACGGCTTCAAGTTGATGTTCGGCATGGACCAGAACTCGATCAACTTCATCCTGCGCAATCGGTTTATATCTTTCTTTGAATTGGCAAAAAATAGAAGAATAAAATTAAAAATAGAAAATAATATAATCGTTCGGTTATTACTCGGATTTTTTGCAAAGGATATTCGGCTAATTCTTGGAGAAAAGGCTTGTGGATTTGGTAGAGGAGAGAGTGTGATGTTTAAGAGGGAAGGTGGAGGGCGTGCGAATGGAAGGGATGCGAGGGCCGGTTGCGGTCAACCACGATATGACCGTTCATGAAGGTACCTCTTTATCTGGGCTGATTGAGATTTTGGTCTTTGATTAGCTGGTAATTTTAGCCAAAGTTCGTAGCGCTGCGGCTAATCTCATGATGCTTCTACGCGCCTTCTTCGGGGAAAATATCGCCATCAGCCTAGCCAGTCGACACGGGCTTGTCCGATGTTTCGAGCTGGACGGAAATTTGCTTTCGCTTTGGGGGCTGGTAATTCGTGAGAATAGTCTGAAAAGTGGATATTTAGTTGAATTGCCAAGGCAAGGAGAACGCTAATTGAAAAAATTTTTTTGAAAAATATTGGAGCTTGATTTTTTGAAACACTTGGTTGGGCAAGACCTGGGTGGACTACGCCCTGAAGTGGGTGCCGGAGGGCTTCGCCCTGGTCTCCGAGGAGGCCGACAGCGACGCCCAGGCCCGCTTCCTATGCACCAAGGCCGCCATCTATCTCAACCGCATGGCCAACAAGGATCTCAAGCAGGTGTTTTTTGATTTTAGGCACGCCGTGGCGTTGCGTTTGGGGAGTGGTTAAATCCGGTGATAGATGAATTAGAGCGGAGATGGCAGAATGTGAGAATATATTTTACGGATCGTTTGGGCTAGGAATGGGAGATGGTTGGTGCAGGGAGGGCGAGGGTAGGCTTCAAAGGAGGCACAGGACGACGACGTATTCTCCGACGCCGACGAGCCTGCCCCCAACCCGAGGGCCTTGGAGGTGGGCGCCGAGATGGAGGTGGAGACCCAGCCCTGCTTCTGCTCCGACGCCTCCGCCAATCTTCACGAGGAGGAGGAAGATGGCGGAGACTTCTTCGAATCCCAGAGCTCCTTCCCAGTCAGCTCCTCCCCCGCTTCTCGGAAACAAAACGATTGGGGAGGGCTTCTGTCCATTGATATCAGCTCCGATGAGCAATTGGTTCCGTTAATATAGGGTTCTTTTGATGGGAATCAGGGAAGTTTATTTGTAGCCTTCCTGGGTGGTAGTCAAGAAACGAAGGCGAAGGCGCTATGTATAATTTCCAATTTAGCTAAAAATGAGCATTGAAGCATAGGTTAGATGATTGAGGTCAAGGGAAAGGGCGGTGTGGAGAAGTCTGGAGATGCTGAGGGTGGAGCGTATCAACGCGACGATGCCTACCATCCGAAGAGTTGCAAGCGCGCTGGGGAACGGGAGGATCGTGGCCATCACAAGCGTCTGGCCACTAACACTGGAAGTTAATTTCCGTTTGTATTGAAATTCATAGCATGCTGATATGGTGAATAGTATTTAGGTTCTTCTATTTTAAATCCAAAAAAGGCGAAGATTTTGTCAATATTGTCAGTGGCAATTAGCAAGATTGATTTTGGTAATAAAGCAAGCATTTGAAGGTGAGCGGCACCACGCCTCCAGCAATCCGAGCCAGCCCACGCACTACTTCCAGAGCAAGGAGGAGGCGGGACGCTGGCGTTCCCAGCAGGCTGGCTACGGAGAGCGGCGGGGAGGAGGATATGAGCAGGGGGATGGGGGAGGATCGGGGCGCCATCGTGGAGGGCGGGGGGGTGGGGGTGGTGGTGGTGGGGGAGGTGGGGGGCAGCAGGGAGGTCGAGGAGGGCCCGCGAGCGGCAGGGCCCGTGGCCGCGGGGGCCGAGGCGGGGGCAGTGAGGGCTCCTATGCCAGCGCTGCCTCTTCCGCCCCTTCCTCCATGTACGACGATGTCTACTGAGCCACTCCCAGCCTTCCATCCGCTTTTGCGTTTCATGCAAATGTTCCATTTCTTCCATTTTTGCGTTTAATGTTTCTTTACGAAGGACATGCTTCTCTCAGGCTGGAATTTTGGAATTTGGCATTCAGGAAGTTGTTTTCTGTTTCCACAATTGGGTCTCATGCGCCGTATGTTTATTGCAACAATGTCATGTTCAAGGGAAGGGTGCAATGTTCAGGGTGATGTCTGGTTTGTATTGCGCTCATTTGCATTTGCCTGCTCCACTGTGGGTCCTTCGGGTTTGAGAAACGAGTTCACCCCCTTAAGGGCCTGGGAGATACAAGGCACAGTGCGCAGTCATACGATCATGTCAGAGAAGGTTGTACTAGAGGCTATCTCAACGTAGTAGTAGAGGCGAAGGATCTAACAAATAGTGCATATATTCTGTTCTTAGGGAAAAAATTTTTCCTTTTTTTGTCTCCCAAAAGGAAGTAAAAGTTAGTGTTGGAAAAGGATGGATTGGAAATATAATGTTTGAGTCTTTAGGCAATGGAAAGGCAGAACCGACGTGCAGTTCCTGCGGAGATTCTCCGCGTTCCATATGCCTTGAGGGATATGCGTAGCCGTGAAAAACTGCGCTACGTGGGAGTAAGTACATTTAATAGATGTGTTT
>JASANA010008167.1:0-16042 GCA_030248095.1 Ptycholaimellus sp. GST1_10
TAGCTGCTGCTGCCCCACAGGACGCCGCCCATGCACCCCAGGCTCACCCCGGTATCCAGTGCGGCAGGCGAGCATGATCGAGACGAGCCGGTGGTGGCCCAGGTGAGAGGGGCCAGGGCGTTGTAGAGGCAGCGGGTGGCTAGAGGAAGGACTCGAAGGAGCCGCTGGCATAGCTGCTGCTGCCCCACAGGACGCCGCCCATGGACCCCAGGCTCACCCCCGTATCCAGTGCTGCAGGCGATGATGATCCAGACGAGCCCGGCGGCCCAGGCGAGACGGGCCAGGGCGTTGTAGAGGCAGCGGGTGGCTAGAGGAAGGACGAAGGAGCCGCTGGCATAGCTGCTGCTGCCCGACAGGACGCCGCCCATGCACCCCAGGCTCACCCCCGTATCCAGTGCCCTGCAGGCGACGATGATCCAGACGAGCCCGGCGGCGGCCCAGGTGAGACGGGCCAGGGCGTTGTAGAGGCAGCGGGTGGCTAGAGGAAGGATGAAGGAGCCGCTGGCAGTAGCCGCTGCTGGCCCAGAGGACGCCGCCCATGCACCCCGAGGCTCACCCCCGTATCCAGTGCTGCAGGCGACGATGATCGAGACGAGCCCGGCGGCCCAGGCGAGACGGGCCAGGGCGTTGTAGAGGCAGCGGGTGGCTAGAGGAAGGATGAAGGAGCCGCTGGCATAGCCGCTGCTGCCCCACAGGGCACGCCGCCCATGCACCCCAGGCTCACCCCCGTATCCAGTGCTGCAGGCGACGATGATCCAGAGGAGCCCGGGGGCCCAGGCGAGACGGGCCAGGGCGTTGTAGAGGCAGCGGTGGGCTAGAGGAAGGATGAAGGAGCCGCTGGCATAGCTGCTGCTGCCCCACAGGACGCCGCCCCCATGCACCCCAGGCTCACCCCCTTATCCAGTGCTGCAGGCGACGATGATCCAGACGAGCCCGGTGGCCTCAGGCGAGACGGGCCAGGGCGTTGTAGAGGCAGCGGGTGGCTAGAGGAGGAAGGCATCAAGGAAGCCGCTGGCATAGCTGCTGCTGCCCCAAATATGCTGCCCATGCGCCTCAGGCTCGCCCCCGTATCCAGTGCTGCAGGCCGACGACGATCCAGACGAGCCCGGCGGCCCAGGTGAGACGGGCCGAGGGCGTTGTAGAGGCAGCGGGTGGCTAGAGGAGGAAGGATGAAGGAGCCGCTGGCATAGCTGCTGCTGCCCGACAGGACGCCGCCCATGCACCCAGGCTCACCCCGGTATCCAGTGCTGCAGGCGACGATGATCCAGACGAGCCCGGCGGCCCAGGCGAGACGGGCCAGGGCGTTGTAGAGGCAGCGGGTGGCTAGGGAGGAAGGATGAAGGAGCCGCTCGCAGAGCTGCTGCTGCCCCACAGGACGCCGCCCATGCACCCCAGGCTCACCCCCGTATCCAGTGCTGCAGGCGACGATGATCCAGAGGAGCCCGGCGGCCCCAGGCGAGACGGGCCAGGGCGTTGTAGAGGCAGCGGGTGGCTAGAGGAGGATAGGACGAAGGAGCCGCTGGCATAGCTGCTGCTGCCCCACAGGATGCCGCCCATGCACCCCAGGCTCACCCCCGTATCCAGTGCTGCAGGCCACCATGATTCAGAGCAGCCCGGCGGCCCGAGGCGAGACGGGCCAGGGCGTTGTAGAGGGAGCGGGTGGCGAGAGGAGGATCCTGGCCAAAGAAGCTGCTGGCATAGCTGCTGCTGCCCGACAGGACGCCGCCCATGCACCCCAGGTCTCACCCCTGTATCCAGTGCTGCAGGCGACGATGATCCAGACGAGCCCGGGTGGCCCAGGGAGAGACGGGTCAGGGCGTTGTAGAGGCAGCGGGCGGCTAGGAGGAAGGATGAAGGAGCCGCTGGCATAGCTGCTGCTGCCCCACACGACGCCGTCCCTCCACCCCAGGCTCACCCCCGTATCCAGTGCTGCAGGCGACGATGATCCAGACGAGCCCGGCGGCCCAGGTGAGACGGGCCAGGGCGTTGTAGAGGCAGCGGGTGGCTAGAGGAAGGATGAAGGAGCCGCTGGCATAGCTGCAGCTGCCCCACAGGACGCCGCCCATGCACCCCAGGCTCACCCCCGTATCCAGTGCTGCAGGCGACGATGATCCAGACGAGCCCGGGCGGCCCAGGCGAGACGGGCCAGGGCGTTGTAGAGGCAGCGGGTGGCTAGAGGAAGGATGAAGGAGCCGCTGGCATAGCTGCTGCTGCCCCACAGGACGCCGCCCATGCACCCCAGGCTCACCCCCGTATCCAGTGCTGCAGGCGACGATGAACCAGAAGAGCCCGGCGCCCCAGGTGAGACGGGCCAGGGCGTTGTAGAGGCAGCGGGTGGCTAGAGGAAGGATGAAGGAGCCGCTGGCATAGCTGCTGCTGCCCCACAGGACGCCGCCCATGCACCCCAGGCTCACCCCCGTATCCAGTGCTGCAGGCGACGATGATCCAGACGAGCCCCCCCATAGACGCAGGAGAGGGCGGGGCTAGAGAAGAACTCCCCCGGGCGGCCCAGGTGAGACGGGCCAGGGCGTTGTAGAGGCAGCGGGTGGCTAGAGGAAGGATGAAGGAGCCGCTGGCATAGCTGCTGCTGCCCCACAGGACGCCGCCCATGCACCCCAGGCTCACCCCCGTATCCAGTGCTGCAGGCGACGATGATCCAGACGAGCCCGGCGGCCCAGGCGAGACGGGCCAGGGCGTTGCAGAGGCAGCGGGTGGCTAGAGGAAGGATGAAGGAGCCGCTGGCATAGCTGCTGCTGCCCCACAGGACGCCGCCCATGCACCCCAGGCTCACCCCCGTATCCAGTGCTGCAGGCGACGATGATCCAGACGAGCCCGGCGGCCCAGGTGAGACGGGCCAGGGCGTTGTAGAGGCAGCTGCTGGCGAGAGGCGGGTTGAAGGAGCGGCTGGCCTAGCTGCTGGTGCCCCACAGGACGCCGCCCATGCACCCGAGGCTCATCCCCGTATCCAGTGCTGCAGGCGACGATGATCCAGACGAGCCCGGCGGCCCAGGCGAGACGGGCCAGGGCGTTGTAGAGGCAGCGGGTGGCTAGAGGAGGAAGGATGAAGGAGCCGCTGGCATAGCTGCTGCTGCCCCACAGGATGCCGCCCATGCACCCCAGGCTCACCCCCGTATCCAGTGCTGCAGGCGACGATGATCCAGACCAGCCCGGCGGCCCAGGTGAGACGGGCCAGGGCGTTGTAGAGGCAGCGGGTGGCTAGAGGAAGGATGAAGGAGCCGCTGGCATAGCTGCTGCTGCCCCACAGGACGCCGCCCATGCACCCCAGGCTCACCCCCGTATCCAGTGCTGCAGGCGACGATGATCCAGACGAGCCCGGCGGCCCAGGTGAGACGGGCCAGGGCGTTGTAGAGGCAGCGGGTGGCTAGGGGGGGGGGCGCAGCAAGAAGAGGAAGGATGAAGGAGCCGCTGGCATAGCTGCTGCTGCCCCACAGGACGCCGCCCATGCACCCCAGGCTCACCCCCGTATCCCGAGCTCCACCCGACGAAGAACCGGACCAGACAGGCGCAACAGGTGAGACGGGCCAGGGCGGTGTAGAGGCAGCGGGTGGCTAGAGGAAGGATGAAGGAGCCGCTGGCATAGCTGCTGCTGCCCCACAGGACGCCGCCCATGCACCCCAGGCTCACCCCCGTATCCAGTGCTGCAGGCGACGATGATCGAGACGAGCCCGCCCAGCGAGAGGAGGGGAGCCCCCCCCCGGCGGCCCAGGTGAGACGGGCCAGGGCGTTGTAGAGGCAGCGGGTGGCTAGAGGAAGGATGAAGGAGCCGCTGGCATAGCTGCTGCTGCCCCACAGGACGCCGCCCATGCACCCCAGGCTCACCCCCGTATCCAGTGCTGCAGGCGACGATGATCCAGACGAGCCCGGGCGGCCCAGGCGAGACGGGCCAGGGCGTTGTAGAGGCAGCGGGTGGCTAGAGGAGGAAGGATGAAGGAGCCGCTGGCATAGCTGCTGCTGCCCCACAGGACGCCGCCCATGCACCCCAGGCTCACCCCCGTATCCAGTGCTGCAGGCGACGATGATCCAGACGAGCCCGGCGGCCCAGGTGAGACGGGCCAGGGCGTTGTAGAGGCAGCGGGTGGCTAGAGGAAGGATGAAGGAGCCGCTGGCATAGCTGCTGCTGCCCCACAGGACGCCGCCCATGCACCCCAGGCTCACCCCCGTATCCAGTGCTGCAGGCGACGATGATCCAGACGAGCCCGGCGGCCCAGGTGAGACGGGCCAGGGCGTTGTAGAGGCAGCGGGTGGCTAGAGGAAGGATGAAGGAGCCGCTGGCATAGCTGCTGCTGCCCCACAGGACGCCGCCCATGCACCCCAGGCTCACCCCCGTATCCAGTGCTGCAGGCGACGATGATCCAGATGAGCCCGGCGGCCCCAGGCGAGACGGGCCAGGGCGTTGTAGAGGCAGCGGGTGGCTAGAGGAGGAAGGATGAAGGAGCCGCTGGCATAGCTGCTGCTGCCCCACAGGACGCCGCCCATGCACCCCAGGCTCACCCCCGTATCCAGTGCTGCAGGCGACGATGATCCAGACGAGCCCGGCGGCCCAGGTGAGACGGGCCAGGGCGTTGTAGAGGCAGCGGGTGGCTAGAGGAAGGATGAAGGAGCCGCTGGCATAGCTGCTGCTGCCCCACAGGACGCCGCCCATGCACCCCAGGCTCACCCCCGTATCCAGTGCTGCAGGCGACGATGATCCAGACGAGCCCGGCGGCCCAGGTGAGACGGGCCAGGGCGTTGTAGAGGCAGCGGGTGGCTAGAGGAAGGATGAAGGAGCCGCTGGCATAGCTGCTGCTGCCCCACAGGACGCCGCCCATGCACCCCAGGCTCACCCCCGTATCCAGTGCTGCAGGCGACGATGATCCAGACGAGCCCGGCGGCCCAGGTGAGACGGGCCAGGGCGTTGTAGAGGCAGCGGGTGGCTAGAGGAAGGATGAAGGAGCCGCTGGCATAGCTGCTGCTGCCCCACAGGACGCCGCCCATGCACCCCAGGCTCACCCCCGTATCCAGTGCTGCAGGCGACGATGATCCAGACGAGCCCGGCGGCCCAGGTGAGACGGGCCAGGGCGTTGTAGAGGCAGCGGGTGGCTAGAGGAAGGATGAAGGAGCCGCTGGCATAGCTGCTGCTGCCCCACAGGACGCCGCCCATGCACCCCAGGCTCACCCCCGTATCCAGTGCTGCAGGCGACGATGATCCAGACGAGCCCGGCGGCCCAGGTGAGACGGGCCAGGGCGTTGTAGAGGCAGCGGGTGGCTAGAGGAGGAAGGATGAAGGAGCCGCTGGCATAGCTGCTGCTGCCCCACAGGACGCCGCCCATGCACCCCAGGCTCACCCCCGTATCCAGTGCTGCAGGCGACGATGATCCAGACGAGCCCGGCGGCCCAGGTGAGACGGGCCAGGGCGTTGTAGAGGCAGCGGGTGGCTAGAGGAAGGATGAAGGAGCCGCTGGCATAGCTGCTGCTGCCCCACAGGACGCCGCCCATGCACCCCAGGCTCACCCCCGTATCCAGTGCTGCAGGCGACGATGATCCAGACGAGCCCGGCGGCCCAGGTGAGACGGGCCAGGGCGTTGTAGAGGCAGCGGGTGGCTAGAGGAAGGATGAAGGAGCCGCTGGCATAGCTGCTGCTGCCCCACAGGACGCCGCCCATGCACCCCAGGCTCACCCCCGTATCCAGTGCTGCAGGCGACGATGATCCAGACGAGCCCGGCGGCCCAGGTGAGACGGGCCAGGGCGTTGTAGAGGCAGCGGGTGGCTAGAGGAAGGATGAAGGAGCCGCTGGCATAGCTGCTGCTGCCCCACAGGACGCCGCCCATGCACCCCAGGCTCACCCCCGTATCCAGTGCTGCAGGCGACGATGATCCAGACGAGCCCGGCGGCCCAGGTGAGACGGGCCAGGGCGTTGTAGAGGCAGCGGGTGGCTAGAGGAGGAAGGATGAAGGAGCCGCTGGCATAGCTGCTGCTGCCCCACAGGACGCCGCCCATGCACCCCAGGCTCACCCCCGTATCCAGTGCTGCAGGCGACGATGATCCAGACGAGCCCGGCGGCCCAGGTGAGACGGGCCAGGGCGTTGTAGAGGCAGCGGGTGGCTAGAGGAAGGATGAAGGAGCCGCTGGCATAGCTGCTGCTGCCCCACAGGACGCCGCCCATGCACCCCAGGCTCACCCCCGTATCCAGTGCTGCAGGCGACGATGATCCAGACGAGCCCGGCGGCCCAGGTGAGACGGGCCAGGGCGTTGTAGAGGCAGCGGGTGGCTAGAGGAAGGATGAAGGAGCCGCTGGCATAGCTGCTGCTGCCCCACAGGACGCCGCCCATGCACCCCAGGCTCACCCCCGTATCCAGTGCTGCAGGCGACGATGATCCAGACGAGCCCGGCGGCCCAGGTGAGACGGGCCAGGGCGTTGTAGAGGCAGCGGGTGGCTAGAGGAAGGATGAAGGAGCCGCTGGCATAGCTGCTGCTGCCCCACAGGACGCCGCCCATGCACCCCAGGCTCACCCCCGTATCCAGTGCTGCAGGCGACGATGATCCAGACGAGCCCGGCGGCCCAGGTGAGACGGGCCAGGGCGTTGTAGAGGCAGCGGGTGGCTAGAGGAAGGATGAAGGAGCCGCTGGCATAGCTGCTGCTGCCCCACAGGACGCCGCCCATGCACCCCAGGCTCACCCCCGTATCCAGTGCTGCAGGCGACGATGATCCAGACGAGCCCGGCGGCCCAGGTGAGACGGGCCAGGGCGTTGTAGAGGCAGCGGGTGGCTAGAGGAAGGATGAAGGAGCCGCTGGCATAGCTGCTGCTGCCCCACAGGACGCCGCCCATGCACCCCAGGCTCACCCCCGTATCCAGTGCTGCAGGCGACGATGATCCAGACGAGCCCGGCGGCCCAGGTGAGACGGGCCAGGGCGTTGTAGAGGCAGCGGGTGGCTAGAGGAAGGATGAAGGAGCCGCTGGCATAGCTGCTGCTGCCCCACAGGACGCCGCCCATGCACCCCAGGCTCACCCCCGTATCCAGTGCTGCAGGCGACGATGATCCAGACGAGCCCGGCGGCCCAGGTGAGACGGGCCAGGGCGTTGTAGAGGCAGCGGGTGGCTAGAGGAAGGATGAAGGAGCCGCTGGCATAGCTGCTGCTGCCCCACAGGACGCCGCCCATGCACCCCAGGCTCACCCCCGTATCCAGTGCTGCAGGCGACGATGATCCAGACGAGCCCGGCGGCCCAGGTGAGACGGGCCAGGGCGTTGTAGAGGCAGCGGGTGGCCAACGGGAGGACGAAGGAGCCGCTGGCGTAGCTGCTGCTGCCCCACAGGACCCCGCCCATGCTTCCCAGGCTCACCAGCCAGCCAACCAATATCCCCGCCTTAAACGTTGCATTGATAGGAGGCGATTGCTGAACATATTTTGGGGCAATCATATTTTGGGGGGACATATTTTGGTGCTGTTTTAGCGTGTGATCTACCGTCACGTTTCTCCTTTAGCGTGTGATCTACCCAATTTATCTTCTTCAATGTGTGATCTACCATGATCTACTATACGCTAGATGTAAATAACAGCTGTTAGTAACAATTTCTGCTGACTTAATCAGTCTGGTCATTAAATTGTGGGGTTTATAGTTCCTCCGGCTGACAAATAGTTTCCACCCCTCCAAAACACCTAGTTTCCACCCCTCCGACTCGATTTTTACGCCTAGATTACACCCCTCCAAGACAAAATTTCACCTATTTTCACCTAGTTTTAGGCGTGTATAGGGCTTACATGTACCCACACACCCTGCGCTAACTCGTCTTATACTGTGTCGAAGCCGTATCAACCAGGGGACGAGTTAGCGCAGGGTGTGTGGGTATAGGTAAAGTCACTATAGTAAGTGAACATCTTGGGGGGGGACTTTTCTGGGGGGGGAACTTCGCTGAGGGGGGGGGGGGAGGGGGGGTCATCCTCCATGTGGGGAAACTTGGATGGGGCCATGGGGGATGGGGAACAAGGCGTGACCCGTCCCCCCCCCCCCCCCACCCGTTCTTTCATACGTCCCCTAAAAAGACCCATTAAGGAAATAGTATGGGAACGGGAAAAAGCAGTGTGTAGTAAATTAGTGTGCGCATTAGTAAAGCAATAGTGTGCGTGTAGTAAATTGGTATACTTTATAACAATGTTTTGTTTTGTATCTGTGCCAAAAAGACAAAAATAGACACATAATCATTGGTAGATCACACCCTAAACACCGGTAGATCACTAATCGGAAGTAGATCACACGCTAAAGGAGCACCCATATTTTTTTCTTTCCCCCATATTTTGGGGAAGGAAATTTTTGCAGTCGCAAAAGATGCAGACTTGGAAAAATGAGAGCACTATTCGCTGTTTTGCTGCGTTTGGCGTTAGGCGAAAAGGCTGACTAGGAAGTGTTAGTTCCAATTGCAGCAGGGGTGAACCATCATTAAGTATCGATTGAATCTTTTAACCCAGACAGAAACTTTAGGTATCAGAGGCTAGAAAAAACCCTAGAAAATGCTGAGGTAGAGCTGGAGCTAACCCTAGGCAAGCGCCGAGGCTGCTGCTGCAGGGCCCAGAGCAAGTAGCCGCCCAGGAAGCCGACAAAATAGGTGCCCATGCGGTACCAGGGCAGGAAGTACATCTGTTTTGCAGCCGGCGTTTGAACAGATGTCAAGCTGAAAAAAAGGCTGGTTCATTATTACCTCAATCGTTTTGATTTTTACCTAGTTTTGCCAGCTTCTTTTATCCATTTGTAAAAAAAAGGTTCAGTACCGGTAGTTTAAAACTATTGGCAACGCAAAATTATCCGCACACTGTCCACAAGCAGAAAACGAAAGTTGTTCCAGATTTCTCCAATTGGACAGACAGTGAAAGTCGGTAAACATGAAGGGATTGATGCCGAATAGCTCGCCGAGGCTCAAATCGTGAGCATAGGTCGTCCAGGCTCGCAGAACGGCGCTCAGCAGCACCAAACCTCCCGCTCCACACAGCCCCAGCCCTCGACTCCATCCGCCGCTTCAATGCATCTCCAGATGCCTTCATGAGGGCTGGTAAAAGATCCGCTCAGAAGCAGCTTGTCAAATTATTGATTCTCAAAAAATTAAAAACCGTTTCTAAACTAGTATTAAACATCATCTTAGAGCTCTTTTATGGGAAATAATGTAGAATGTCAGTTAGGAATATGCAATATTATTCAAAATGACAGGGCTAACTTAATCCGAATATTTTATCAGGAATTACGTTAGCACCATTTGTGTATGAAAAGTCGAAGCAATTCAATGGGACTAACGATAAAAGTGGAACAAGAAATAGCGGCGATAGGACGTAGAACTGCATGTCGTTGGCCAAATACCAGCTGACTCCAAAGCACTGCAAAGCTTCAGCCAGTGGGAAAACTGAGGGTTAATATGTTAGCAACTATTTGCGATAATTTTTATTTACTTAACGCTTTGTCTTTATAATTGCAAACTTTTTATGGTTATTTTAGCTTTTTTTATTTCCTCACAAATCATTCATTACTAGCAAGGAATACTTCTCATTTTTACCTAAAATGTCAATTTTGAATTTGATAATTCTTTTCGACAATGATCTGTTGTTAGTTTTCCTATTCCTCAATATTCTTAACAAAGACGCCAACCTCGACCAGGCTGCGGTTTTGCGCATTCTTAATCTCCAGATAGCCGGGCACCATGAAGTTGTTGATGTAGAGTGCGTTGGTCCACCAGGTTCTGGAGCAGTGCTCGTCCTCCACTCTGAAGCCAGCGCCTAAGCTTAGGATGCATAAAATAAAAAATAAAATATTTAAATAATAAAATGCATAAAATAAAAAAAACAGGCTTCCATACCCATTGACAGGCCACTTAGGGCCAGAGCCGAGGTAGCCGCCCAGTGCGATTTCGAAGAACATGATGAGCAGGTAGGGAGGCGTGAGCCTTCAATGATGGTGCACGAAATCTATTGTGCCATTGAATGGCTCATTAAGGACGGGTTTAAAAAAGTTGGTTGGTCAAAAAATGGGTGTCAGGAAATTGAATAAAAAATTGTATTTAAATACTGAATGGTTCAATCTATATAATGAACAAATAAACTCACCTAATATAGCGATGCAGGTAGTAGCTTAGCCAAAATCGACCTGATTTGGCCTTTCCTTCCTCTCCTTGCAGCTGGCGGAGAAAGAGGTAGGACAGGAGGAATCCGCTGCCAACACAGGACTGCATTGGCACTTGGAAACCCATCCTGGGTCTTGAACCTTAGACAGAAGAAGCTGTCCACGGAAACTGTAGCATTGCCTATCGTTTGACCCGCCAGCGTGGATATAGCTCTTCCCATTTCCAAGAAATTGCCTGTAAGTAGCGAACAGTCTCTTTTATGCGCGGCTCTATAGGCAAAATCATCGAAGAGAGACTGAAAAATTCAAAATGCAATGCCCCGTTTACGCATCTGCTTTTGAAATATAAAAATAATTTTGGGGAAACATTTTTGGCTGCCCATTTCTGCTCAAGGAAAAACATTCACCTGAGACGCCGATAGCAAAAGGGTAGCTGTGTCCCAGGATGACCCAGGCGATGGAGAGGACACGGATGCCATGTACAGCTCTCAGATCCCCACTCCTCTGCTTCCAGCTGAACAGCTTGCTGCAGTTGGCTCGCAGAGAGAAGGCGGTCACCAGCTGAAGCCAGGGCCCTTAAAGGTTCAGTATTATGAAAAAAAGATGTTTCTTGAATTTTTGCGACATATTGAGGAGTACAAAAAACAATTCAACAAATTTGACTGCTTGGTTGATCGACCAAGCATTGTTATATCGCAACATGCTAAATGCCAACCTTTGGTGGAGAGCCATGGTGGAGTCTCCGCCCTGCTGCCGCTCCCTCTGTCAGCCTCACTGGAATCCTGCAAATTTACTGCAGGAACTGTTGATGCCAGGACCCAATGTGTCAATATGTAGCACCCTCTCAAAACAAAACATCGAAAAGTGGTACTTTCCAAACCTTTCTTGGATCAAACAAAAAGTGAACCAAATGAACCTGATCTGAGTTGGCAGCCCGATGCTGGAGAAAGTCCAGGGCAGTGCCCAGCAGGATGAGGCCCAGGATGAGAGTCAGGAGGGCGATGGCCAATTGAGCCAGCCGATCCTCCTTCAACTCCTCAGAGCTCAGGCCGAACTCCTGCTGGCACAGCGGCAGGAATACCGGCTCCTTTCGGCCTAAGGTTTTCTTAATTGATGATAAAACGTTAATTGTTTTTGGGAAATGTAAAAAAAATTAAAACTGACAATTTTCCAAAAATTGCAAAATGAGTTGCATTTCCTAAGAGCAAACCGAAAATGTGAATAAAACTGCGAGTAATTTAAATTTTTTTTGTTTTTTGATATATTTCCGAGTGAAACGGTCTTTCTAAAGTGACGAATAACAAGGCTCATTTTGAGAAATTGTAAAATATAAACTCAGGAAAAGCCGATGAACAACAGGCCGGGTATAACCATTATTTAGCAACTTGTAAAGGTCCTCGTCGGAACAGGAGCTGGGAAGGCAGGCACCGTAGGTTATGCCGCTGGAAAGGAGTGCCAACCAGCCGAAACTTTGTGAATCAGGGGTCGCGTCTAAAAACAATTTTTCAAGAGTCAAATCGATCGATTCTGTTGAAAACCTTGTGAGTAGCCGGCTTCTTTGGGTGCAAGGCTCAGCAGCCAGGCGGTTATGTTGAAGTATATGCTGCAGTATTGGCTGCGGAATCTCAAACAAAAGACTGATTGATTCTGTGCCCAGTTGACTGTGAAATCGGTAAGTTCAATCAGCTAAATGGTCCCAAAAATGTGCACCGCTAAAATAGTTTAAAATCAAATTCCAACCCGCATTTAACTGCTAAATCCAATTAATCTAATCAAGTCCAAAAAATTTCGATGGAATTTTGGACCAAAGACACTTGGCACACATTATATGTGCACTCTTCGTTGAAAATAAGCATAAAAATAAGAAAAATAAAAAAGAAAGAAGCAATCCAGCGTCACCCTAGATCAGCTGGGGTTCGAAGGCGCCAGCACTCATCCCAAGATCCAGGCCACCAGGCAGCTGGCCCCTCCAGGTCGGCTGGCAGCTTGCCCTCCGCATCCAAAGCTGCAATATCTGACACTTTCATACTTCAGATTGGTGGGTGGCTTTGGTGAACCTTGGAGAAGCCATCCATGGCGCTGCTGGAGTTGTCGCAAAATGGGGGCACAAGCACTGGAGGCATTGTGGCTCAGGCAGTGCTCGTAGGCAGCCAGGAGAATGGATGCGTTGACTAGGCTTTGCTGTATCTGATGACCAGCCACAGTGCAAGGCTGGAAATTGTTGGATATTTATGGATGATAGCCTTTTCAAAGTGCTTATGGGAGCATTTTCGGAAATGTGTGATGCAGAGTTTGCAAGCTTTTGGAGCAAAATTATGGCAAAATTGCAATATCAGCAGCCAAAATTATTTGACAGTGGAGAAAGAACCTTTGACACGTTGCTCGCTGTGGCAAATAAATCCACCAGCTCTTTCGACAATTCTTCCAGCCGACGGCTTGATCTGCCCGTATGAAGAAGTGAGCTAGAGGAGTGCAGAAGAATGGAGGGAAGGGGAAGCTTCTTGATAGATTCTGCAATTTTTTTCATTTTTTTGCATTTTTTGAAAATTCTGAAACAACTTGTAGTTTTCTGACTCACCTGGTAAGCTCTCTGCAACCAAGGGCCAGTCCAATGCGTAGCCTCGCTGTTGAAACAAATGCTGCCCGTCAATTTCGTCCCAGTGCAGCAGCAGTAGAAGTAAAGGCAGAAATGTCATATTTCTGCTGAAAATTGCTTGACAGGCAGCAATGAATCAAGGTGAAGCGAAAGTTGCTCGAAGTTTGAACAGGAGGTAAATACCTACCTTAGGGCTACTGCGCGTGACTTGCCGCTGTGCAGACGCTCGGAAACAATGCCGTAGAGCAAACAGGGCTTAGCACTCAAATCTTGGAGGCAAACAATCATTCGAGGAGTTTATGCAGACTCTTTCATCGCAGACCAAGAAGTTTGTCCAGTATTGACGGGGCAATCGATTTTGGGAGAAACGAAATTTATTTTTGGCTTGCCTTGCCGATAACTCCAGTTATATTAGAAAACCTACTGTATAATTTATATTAAGTTGTTGTGGTCTTGTTGTTGTTGTTTATGTTGGGGAAAAGATTGTTTTTGCTTTAGCGATGGTACCAGATACATCAATTTCAATCAATTGACAGCTGAACTCTAAGCGTTTGCTCCACGCTCAGGCTCACCCATGCCACCCAGACTACGAAGCTCTGATTGCGATTGATTGACTTTCCCCAATGTTCTGCATTCAGCATACTGCTGAAAAACTTCAGCAGGGACTCAACAATCATTCCCTTCTCACTGCTCGCAATCCTTTCCAGTGCTAACTGATCAACGGCATCTACCAGAACCAAACCTCTTCCACACAGCTATAGAACTTCTTAAACAATGCTAAGGCTAATGCTCTTATGGTCAAAAGGCCAAACAGACCCTTCATCACCAGTTGGTGACAATTGACACCAATGACAATTGACGCCCGTGACAGCTAACGAAACGCCAACTACCAGTGCACTAGCCAGCTCCGATACTTTGCAGGACTTTCATTACTGACCATTGCCACTGTTCCTTCATGTGGTGCGCATAATCCACTCTGTTTCTTGTGACATTGCCTACATTTGAAGACGTTCCAACATGACTAGCATCATAGGTCATCATAGCCCTTATTCTCATCACTATCATCAGCATGATTCAACATGAGTTGAACAAAGTGCAGCGTTTCCATCAGTGGGCGTAGAATAGGTGGCTGGTGTATTGATAAAAGCGCCGTTGCATCCCAGCCTGCTCCTATTAGCGGTCAGTGAGGAAGGGGCAACTATTGGCATCGTTTGGGGCACTGAAGAAGCTGGGGCACTGAAGAAGAGCATCAAAGGGTGCAGCAGCAGAAAGAACCCCAAGGCCAGCACCATGTAGGTGGGCATCTGACAATTTGAGCTTTCGAAAATAATTGGTAGCGAAACTTTAGCATCAATATAGTATCAAAGTGCTTGAAAAATTAGCTTGAACAAGTTGTGCCTGCCAAAGTGTCTCGGACCAAGGCATCATGGACAAAACAACTGCAACAAAACCATACTATTCAAAGTTGAAGTAATAAGTGTGCTACAGTAGTGTTTAATTTTCTAAACGCGTCACACGGCGAGCTTACCCTGGGAAGCATGATTTCCATTATTCAAAAGCATCGTGAGAAAATAAAAAAATTTAAAAGAATCTGGTTTAATTTGTTCTGCTCATTTACCAATTTGTTCAAAATGTTTCGGTCAGTGAGCATTCTGTTGGTGATTCTGCTCAATGTTTTTTTACTCCGTATTTTATTTTATTTTTTTTTACATTTTTTTCAACCCTATGTTCCCCAAAAGCCAGTAAAAACTCAAAGTTCCAGCAATTTTGTGCAAACTATTTCCAAAACATTGGAACTAGACAAAAGCCGACCAAAAATCAGTTTTCTAACGGACTCAGAAATTCTTTCCAATAATCTTTCTCTCCATCAGATTCTCCAAATTTATAAAATTTTCAAAATTTGCTTTTTCCGGTTCTAAACAGAACTGGTCCTTGGGAAAGGTGCTGGGTCAGCGAGGCTGCTTCTTCGCCAAGGGGCGTTACCCGATGTGCGCCAAGCCCAAGGAGGTGGCCAAGCTGCAGATGACCTGCTGCATGCGGGACCGCACCCTGCAGAGCCTGGCCGCCAGCACCTCACGCCGCCTCTACACGGCGCTCTGTCGCCCATCCCTCAACCCTCCTGCTGTTAGCAGTGGCTGATGGATGCTTTTGCTTGGGGAAGGCTCCAAATCCAATCCATCTATGGGTCCATATTTAGCTCAATAGTCGCTTTTCTTTTTCTTCCTTTTTTCTTTTGCTAAAAAACACCCAAACATTTCTGTAGCGTGCAAAAGTTTACTTATTCTCTCAAACACCCCCAATAATGGCAGAGATATCTCCAGTGGTCCGTCTACAAAAGACCCCTGCAGGTGCTGAACCTGCGGAAGATGCAGCGCCTGTTGTCCAACAAGGCGCTGGCCTCCGCCGGTCGCTGCTTCAAGAACGCCTACTGCCGCACCCTCAAGAGCGAGCAGCAGAAGGCCAGGCTCCAGGGCGACGCCTGCGTCAAGCCCCAGTACAACTATTTTGCTGTTAGATGACCGCTTTATCTTTTGTTTTATAGCTTTTCTCTGATGTAGAAAATAAATGAAAGTATTCCAGAAGCTGGCGAGGACAGTGAAAGGTCTGCCAGCCAACCGGAATGCGGGGAAGCAGCAGATGCTAGCTAATCTGCAGCAAGCTGGTGGGGGACAGAACGGCTGTTATCAAAGCGCCTGCGAAAATTCCCCATTTTAATTGCTGTTCTATTTGACATATTGTCAGTGGCCGTTGCAGCATAAACCAGTGCATTATGAGCACAGCAACCTAGAATGGACTCGCGCCAACAATTTCGGACGGTTTTGGGGGGCCACCACATGAGCAAATTATTCTTCCACACCAACAACTCTTCCAACAAATACCACAGCCGCAACAGTAGCAAAAACGTTACCAACAAGCGCCACAGCCACAAGAATTGCAAAATACTCTGCCACTAAAACAACTCTACTAACAAACGCCACAGAAAAAATAGTAGCAAACCATTCTACCCTAGCAATAACTCTACCAATAAGTGCCACAATATTTGCAAATTATTCTTCCACACCAATAATTCTTCCAACAAACGCCACAGCCTCATCAGTAGCAAACCATTCTAACACGGCAACAACTCTAGCAATTAGTGCCGAAGCCACAACAGTTGCAAATTATTCTACCACAGCAACAACTTCACCAACAAACGCCACAGCCAAAAAAATAACAAATTGTTCATCCACAGAAACATTTCTATGAACAAGCGTCACAACCACGACAGTAGCAAATGTTTTTTCCACACAAAACCAATCAACAAACGTAACAATCATAATAGGAGCAAAATATTCTAGCACAGCAA
>JASANA010008169.1:0-12330 GCA_030248095.1 Ptycholaimellus sp. GST1_10
GAGCCAAGGAGGGACTTTCATTTGGGGAAGGAATGTGGAATAGAGCGCAAGTGGCCAGAGTTGAGCTTGAATTCGGCGTGTTTCAATGTGTTGGATAAGGAAAGGCTGAAATCAAGGACTGCCAATAAGCGACTGCAACAGGGGGACAACTGTAATGAAGGGAATAAAGGCCTTGGTAGCGACTGGGGTGCTGTTGCAGTGGGCAGTGGTGGAGGAGAGAGCGGGGGACGCGGCGGTGCAGCCCAGGGCGTCGTTATCGGCCTCCCGGCTGCTGCTGGAGCCAACGCCAACGCTGCTCCTACTGGTACCATTTTCCTGCAGCCCTGCCTGTCCCCTTGCCTCATGGAAGCCTCGGGCACAGTCTGTCACTGTCATTCTTGTTAACCTGCTTTTTAAGAACAAAAAATACAGCCTTCGAACAAATTTATTCCAAAACACCCTCTTTTCCATCCTCCAGACAGAGAGCTTGGCCAATCTCTTTCAGGAGGATCGAAAAGAAGGTGTTTTGGAATGAATTTGTTCGAAGGCTGTATTTTTTTGTTTTTGTAAAAAAATAGAGTGATGTGCTTGCAGGCTATGCGGTGATTTCGACGGCTGCGGGCGGGACGCGCATCAGCAGGGCCGGCTCTCTCGGCCAAGGTTGAAGCTGGCCAGTCAGTTGAGGGCTGGGTTAATTTAAAGCTGATGTACATACAGAGAGAGGAGGCGCTGGGGCTGGCGGGAATGGAGGACCGGTGACGGCCAACGGAGATATCTTGCGCGCCACCACTGCCACCCAGCCTCAGGCTTTCTTTTCTGGGGGCTCAGCTAGTTATGGCTGTGAACAAAGGAGCAGGCAATCAGCTGAATTCAATCGAATGAGAAAAAGGACCAATAGGAAAGGGTTGGCAGGATTTTTGCGCAAAACCAGCTTCTCAGAAGGTGCCGGGACATGTTGTCCTATTTTGATTGAGCCCAATTGCTTTCCGGCGAACTGTCATTGAACAGTTGTGCACAAATTTATTCGGGCCAAAAATTTTGCGAAAATTCATAATTTTTATGCTTTATCAATTTATCATCAATATAAATTGTCAATTGTTCTGCATTTGCAGCCACGCTCGAGCGGAAGTCGCCTGGAATCCGGGCCCACGCCGGTCTGATGAAGCCTTTGCCCTTTCATTCTAGAGAAGCAATGAAAAGCTTTTTTTATCCGCTTTCTTTGTCCGGCATTTTCCCGCTGCGATTCTTTGACCCGCATCCCTAAATTTGGCCATGCGTTTGCTAGGGTGTAGTAGGGACGTGCTGATCCACTTGTGATAATGGCAAAGGTGAAATGCGTGAGATACTGGCCTAACAGCTATATGGCAGCCTCTTTTTCAGCTTCGTTTTTTTGCTTTTTTTGTGCCGCGACAAATTTGGGCTTACAAGCATGAAAGGCAGATATTTTAGAGTTCGGCACAAAAGCGCACTTAGGCACAAGCTTAGTTGGCATTTTTCATTTTTTCAGGACATAAAGATTTTAGATTTTTGGCAAAAAATTTAATTGGATTTGAAAAATTGGTTTAATTGGAAAATTCTTTCAAGATACCACCTAGACAGGTACGACCAAAATTTAAAAAAACTATAATTCTTTTTTTCATTGATAAATCATGGTTTATGCTTGTCCGTACTTTCGGATGGGAGGAAAGGATGGGAGGAAAGGACGGGAGGAAAGGACGGGAGGAAAGGACGAGAAGAAAGGATGGGAGGGAAGGATGGGAGGGAAGGATGGGAGGGAAGGATGGGAGGGAAGGATGGGAGGGAAGGATGGGAGGGAAGGATGGGAGGGAAGGATGGGAGGGAAGGATGGGAGGGAAGGATGGGAGGGAAGGATGGGAAGGAAGGATGGGAGGGAAGAATGGGAGGGAAGGATGGGAGGGAAGGACGGGAGGGAAGGGAAGGACGGGAGGGAAGGAAGGACGGGAGGGAAGGGAAGGACGGGAGGGAAGGGAAGGACGGGAAGGACGGAAAGGACGGAAATGACGTCAAGGTTGTCAAGGTCGTCAAGGACGTCAAGGACGTCAAGGACGGAAAGGACGGAAAGGATGGGAAGGACGGGAAGGACGGGAAGGACGGGAAGGATGGGAAGGATGGGAGGGAAAAAAGGACGGGAGGGAAGGAAGGACGGGAGGGAAGAAAGAGAGGGAAGGTAAGAAAGGGGGGACAACTCTATGGAAGGCTAAAACATGCCTAATAACAGAAGTTGGCAGCTGATTTACTTTCAGCTGCCGACTCTGAGGAAGGCTAAATATGCCTAATAACATATATTGGTAATTAATTTTCTGCTGCCACAAGCTGCCGTCAACGTTAAATGTTCTAGTCCTTCTCATAATTGCCCTATGATTGAGCCATCCCATGCCTAGCCCCTTAGTCTACAAAAGAAGGTGGCTGACCTGAACCCATCACTGAAAGCAGGAGATGTTTGGGCAGGTGCTTGAGCGGCTCTGGACACCAAGCACACCACATGTTCCCCAGCGCCGGCCAATCTCAAAAGGCCCCGTCGCGCTGGGGCCAGGGTTGCTGGCGGCGATGGAGTTTTAGCTCTTGGCCATGGAGGGGATTCAGGATGACATTGAGGTGGGTCAGGGATTGTGGGTAGGGAAGGTGGGAAACAGCCAGTTGCAAGCTGAGCTGTGAACATTGGATTGGGAGGTGTCTGGTCGCGCCCAGCCAGAGGCCGTAATCACACCAGAGGCCAAGTATTTAGTCACTGTGGGACGGGGTCGAAGAGAGTGCATCAATCTCCACTCCCCAAGCTTCTTCATCATCCGCTCATGTCCATGCGATGAGAGCAAGATGAAGAGGAAGCCTGGAGAGTGAAGGAGGCGTCTTATGACGAAGGATAGCCAGACATAATGCGTCCAAAAGGCCAGGGGTTGGGCTTATAAAAGAAGGGATTTGGGGACTGAGAAATGGCTCGATCTACTCCCCTTTTATAGGCAGCCATACTGATTGTGTGCGCAAGATAAAGATTAATCCTGTTTATCCCCCATCTCACCAGGGGGTCTTTACCCTGTTGATTGTGTGCACAAGATAAGGTTTAATATTGTAACTCGCCCATCTCACCGGTGGGTCTTCGTTCTCCTGATTATGTGCGCAAGTTAAGGTTTAATTTTGTAATCATCTCACCAGAGAGTTTCGTTTTGTTTGTGTGCCGATCTTTTAATAAGATTAGGCGCGTTTGATTAAAAAAATTGGAAATTTTGTGCTATGAATTCAAAAAGTCGAATAAAAAACGAATAATTAAAAGATTGTTTAAAGAACGAAAATCAAAAAAAATTCCTTGAATGCGAATTTGTTTTGAATCTTTCAGGAATATGAAAAGGAATCTTTCCAAACTACGAGGTAGAAGAATCACGAGTGAATGCTTCGACCAGAAGCGCTCATCAAATTTGAATGAGTGCTTTTTGTCTTTAAACCCCTCAGCAAAATATGCTTACTAAGGTTTATTTTTATCTACAGCAGATTGATTCCCTAAACTTCTCACGAATAAAGTCCTATCCTAATATTTTTCAAAAAGCATATGGACTGAGAACTGTAAAAAAAGCGTTCACAAAAAGTCGTCAATTAAAAATGACAAGATCATATTTCCCAATAAATATGGGTTTTAATGAATTTAAGATTTGCTGCCATTCTTCATCCCCTTACAAGTTTCATTCATGTATTCCGATTTCTTGCCGCGCTTTCTTGCTGGGCTGCTAGCAATATCAGTTTTGCCTCTTTATTAGCACTCCTTGTTGAAACTGAAATTTCGCCAAAAATTGAATTTTCCGTTTTGACCGCTCACAAGGCAAAAAATTATGCCTAGTTTCGAAAAAAAAAAGAAAAATAATTATCAAAATTATTCGGCAAACATCTTTTCAACCTCTCAAAATTCTTAAAATCTCTTGCATAGAGCTTGAAAAGAATAGAATAGAATATGATGAAAAATCCCCTCATCATCATATTGCCTAATCTTGTTTGCATTTTTTTTGAAGATATTGTCAGCCTCGGTTTTGCATCTCTTAAAGTCCAAGCTCATTCCCGCCTGGAGCAGGAGTGAAAATGCCAGAAAGGCAGCATCGTAAAAAGAACGGCTGACAAAACATCAGCCCAAGATCACAGGTTGAGGATGTTGTTGGCCTTGGCCAGTAAGGTGGTCAGGTCGTCCAACTTTTTTCTGGAAGTTGACGATTTTGTCCTCGCTCGCAATTGCTGGATCTGACAAGAGCGCTGCTTTCAGATGAGAGAGAGGCAGTGAGAAAGAAAGAGAGAGAAAATGAGCAGAACTGACCTCGTCCTTCTGGTCCGTGACAGTGAGGGAGGTTGAACGGGTCTGGCGAAGCCGCGGTGTGGCCAGGGTGGAGGCTGGAATGCTGCTCACTGGGAGCGGCTGAGGGCGGCAGAGCTCTTGAGGTTGGCCTTGGGAGTCTGCGGGGCTGCGAAGGCGCTTCACCAGCTTCCTGCTCTTCTTGTGCATCGGCAGCGATTTGGCCGCCAAAACCAGCGCGGTCTGGGTCTCCTTCCACCAGAAACGTGAAGCTTACCTGCAGGAGAGCACTGGCTGAGTTTGGGAAGAGATAAAAGGGAAGCCTACCGCCATGTTTTTGAGGGCTTGCGTGGCCTGGGCGAGAAGATAGAAATTGTGCTGGAAGTCATCCAGGCAGTAGGCGTCCTGTCTAAGGCTATTTTCTAGTTATTTTTAAAAAATAGTTTGGAGCCAAACAAACAATTGTTCGAAATTTTGATTTTTTGAAATATACTGAAATTTAACCGCACAGAGATTTAGTTTGAGCTAATATATAATTGCTGGTGATTATTTGAGTGAATTTTGAACAATTGACAGGTACTAAACTCATCCAAGCCGCGAATTTTTTGACAAATTTGATATAAATTGTAATGCTATATTTATTTAGAACAAATGAGCCGCGTCAGTTGGCTTTAAAGCCTAGGACTCCAACGGCATTGGAAGCTGCGGATTCTGCGTATTTCCAGGGCAGGCGTTGGGCGGACACTGGGGCACGTAGTTGGACGTGTCCTGGCAGAGTCTTCACCCTGTTCGCATTGTTCCCATCTCCACCGCCAGCACAAGCTCCTCTCGCTGTTCGGATCTTCCACATGCCTGCAAACAGAGAGAAAGTTGTCCAGGAAGAGAAGGGAGGAAATTATTGGTGTCCGTACTGCGGAAAAGCTGCTTAAAATTTTGGTTGATTTTGGGGGCCCTTTTCATGCCTAGTTGGGGGATCATTGATCATTTGCTATGGAGGAAGCGAGGAGCAAGAAGTAAAAGGAACATAGATCAGCCGGGATCCTGGCATGAAGCGAGACCGTGGCGGAGGATGGTGAGCCCGTATATGGAGAGGAAGGTCTTGTGAGTGCTGCGTATGTTCGTAATGTAGCTGATGAGGGCATCGTCGAAGGGCAGTTGATGAGGGCAGGCATCGCTGTCTACGTAGCCGAAGATTGCCAAAGCCAGCTGTTGGGCAGACAGATTCTGAGCTCCCACTGGCTGTCCATTCATCCTCAAACGCCCATTTTGTGCCTCAGGTGTCCCTATAGAAGATGATGCACCTAAAGGTTAGCTTAAAGTAGACGAGGTGGTTGAGCTGGAGTTGAAGCAATGGGGGAAAAGGCTGCGTAGTGCTTGATCAGGCCCCGGAGGAGAATGCCAAGATTTCCTGAAGCCTCACACTCCGCCGGCGAGCCCTTCATGCTCCTTTTGCATAAGGTGCCACCCAAAAAGTGGCCTGACAAACCTTGTGCCGGATTATGTGCTCGTACTTGGCCGCCTTGTCCAGCGCTTTGAAGAGCCGTGGGCATCCAGAGCCGGATAAAGGGGCTTGGTACGGGGAGATGAAAGGGCAGCTGAGTAACTGCCTTGAGCATCGGTTTCTGCCAGGCTAGGGCGGTAGGTAGGCGAGTAGCTTGGATATGCTGTGCCTGCTGGCTCAGAACCGGCAGAGGGGCGTCCATCTGGATGAGACCTGCATTGCTTCCACTCCTTGCTCGGACAAGGCAGGAAGGCTGCTGGATGAGTTTGGGAAGAGTAAAGAAGGGGAAGCCAGGAGGCTTACTGCCATGCCCTTGAGGGCTTCCATGACCGTAGAGAGGAGAAGGAAATTGTGCTCGAACTCTTCCTGGTAATAGGCGTCCACCTTCAGACTGGCTTCCTGGATTAGGCCTGCATTGCTTCCACTCCTTGCTCGGACAAGGCAGGGAGGGCCATGGCTGCAGGTGAACCTGGTCAGATTGCCATGGCAGAGAACCTCCCCGGACTTCAGTTCATCCACTCCATTCATTTCCGACTGGATCAGCTCAGCTCTTCCAGTACATCCTCCCCGGCATTCAGAATGAGCGAGTCCGTCCTTGCTAGGAGAGACTGGTGGAACTAGGCCTGCCAGAAGGCAAGGCTGAGGAACTACCGCCTCCTAGACTCCTGCCCAAAGAATGCTCAACCGACTCTGGCTGCTGGCATGCCTCTGCTCTGTGACTGAAGGCCTTTGCTCATCTCCGCCTGCAAAGGGATGCGAGGAATGGGAGGAGAAGAGGTGGATATATGAAGAGACCTGGAGTTTCGACAAGTGGTCTGGTTCGCCATACGCTTCGTGCTTTCCTTCGTTACGCGAGCCGTACTGGAAGCCACAGGGCCGGCAAGGATGGCCTGCCGGCTGTGCGAAGCTTCAACTATACCTCATTACTTACTAATAGGAACAGTTGACTGGCTATTTCAAAGCCTCAGTATTAGCTTGTTTGAACAAAGCTAGCTTTTTCTGACAAAATAAATAAATGAATAAATCACCAACAATTTTGTTTCTTGATATGGTTTTGCAGGGATATGAGCTGAAAAAAAAGATATGAGCTGTGCTTAAATGATTGCAAAAACGGGCTTTCTTGGTTTGTTGCTTTTAAAAGATTGAGGCTAAAAACTGAACCAAATATGCGCTCCACCATTATTTTGAGACATTTCAAAAAACCTGGAATAAGCGTTAAAGAGTGGAAACAGAGTGTTTCCGGAGGCATTGCGCTTTCTGTCTGGAGACTCGTCCAATGAGCAAACGCAATGAGGTGCAGTTATGAAGAACTGGGGTGGACTGAAAGGGCGACCTCGAGGTAGATAGAGGATGTCGGTTCTTCTGTAGCTGAGGGCTGTAGCTGAAAGCGGAGCCCGCCAGACTCCACACCACTTCAGCCGGAATTTTTGCCGCTTTTCCACTGCGGGCACTGCAAGCCAGTCTTTTTCAGCCCCGATTAGTCCCTTCCTGCTTGTTTCCTGCTTATTCCTCCATTAGGAAAACTGACCTGTGCAGGAGTTTCTGTATTTCTTGCTAATACAATGTGATTGGCGTCAGAACTGGGAATTGTATTTATGTAAAATAACGTCTTCAAGCTGGCCTGAAATTTTTCTATTGACATGAGATTGCCTAGATTCCCGCAAATTTGAGTGCTTGAAAAATGCTAGGTTATGGTAAATGCGTTTTGGCATTTGATCAATAGAGGGTTGTTAGGATAGAGTGGAGTAGGTATAAACCTGAGCTTGTAGGCATTGGATGAGAGCCGCAGGGGCAACGCTGCTCTGCATGTTGACCTGGAAGTCGATCACGAGCTGGCCTTGGGTCAGCTGCGCAATGGATTTCTGATCAGCACCAAGCACTGCAAACGCCATTCTTTAGCCCACCTTGAAATGAAATATTTATGCTAGTCTATAAGCCTGAAAATATTGGAGCATTTGAAATTTGCTTAGCTACATTTTCAATAAAGACATTCAGATGAAATGGTTACTCTTTCCAATTACTGGTTTGAACAGAATCGATTTGACCTGCAACGTTTGGACTCATAGTGAGTTGGGAATAACTATTGATAGAAATATTAATATTTACTCTAGTGAATTACTTTCTCACGGCACACCCTGCCTTAATTTAACCTTTTCAGCTGTATCCAGATGCTGCTCTTGAAGTCAGTGCTTAGCCGACAGTGGTAGAGTGGCATTGGCTTGGTGACGACATTCAACGGTCATCATTCTTCAATCATCAATATCTTTGCTAAAACTAACTTTAGGAGACTTTAACTTCTTAGACAGCCCCATGCAGCCGCAGGGTCAGCCCAGTCGCCAATTGAAGAGCTTCAATGGCTCACCCTCGTACTGCTCCAGCGGACACTTCTTCTGCAATCATCTTCTCTCCTTCTCTCTTATGTCTGGGCGGCAAAAGGCTGACCTCGGGAAAGCCCACGACGAGGTGCTGGATGCGAAGAATCTCCGAGAGGCGGTTGCTGGAGAGGATGGCGATGTAGGTGCTGCAATTCTTAGCCTTCCCTACCGCCATGCAGGTTGCGGATGCGAAGGCAGGCCGGAGGGTGCTTGGGTAGTGACACAGTGCAAAGGGTGATGGTGAGGATGGCGGGGGAGCAAAAGGGTCGTCGTCGTTGGGGTTCAGGCCGAAGTGCGAGAGGTGAAAATTGCCGCCGTTGATGCCATCCTAGTGCCGGGTGAGGTAGACTGCGAGGGGAACAAGGGACAAGGGCATCCTGCGCTCCACTTGCTCCTCTTCTTGCGCCGCCTTCAACAACACAAGGACACCACTGTAACCATGGAAGCATGGGGCTTTATACTTTCTTTGTCATGAGTTAAATCATCCTCCATGCTGCAACTCCCACCCTCTTCGATCATCATGAATAGATAGGAGCAGAGGAAGAGAGGCTACAGAATTCGGGCAAAGAAGCTGCCATGATGTGTGGTCCCAAAGAATGGTGTAGGTTGTGGCGGCCGTGGTGGACACTCATTCTACAATCCTCTTCCCTCCTCCACTCCTCTGTCTGAGCGGCAAGGGGGCTGACCTCGAGAAAGCCCACGGCGGCCAGACTGAGTTGCTGGATGCGGAGAATCTCCGGGAGGTGGTTGGAAAGAAGGGCAATGTAGGCGCTGCAATTATTGCCCTTCTTCACCGCCACGGCTGTGTCCAGCTTCAGAGGGCCATGGCCTGGCACTCTGTCAACAGATCAGGCCTTCCCTACCGCCTAGTCTGAGAGGGGAAAGGGCTGCAAACGAGTGTCGACTCCCTTGGCCAGGTGGCGGATGCAAAGAGGGGGTTGGATAGTGGCAGAGTCCTCCTTGTGATTGTGGCAGAGTCCTCCTCCTCTGGCACTCTTAGTTCAAAATTGGGGGCGCAAGCTGGCTTGCCTCAACGAGGCGTCGAAGGTGTGCTTGATCACCCTCGCCCCGTCCCTGTGTCCAGACGCTCTCTGGCTCGCAGGTTCAATTGTCAACTGGGAGAGAAGTGGGAGCTGGATGAGTGGCATTATCTGGCGAGGCTTGGGCTCTGCCAGCTCTGCAGTCCATTTCTAGCCTCAAATAGTTGAGCCCAAGTGCAAAAGACCCACCAGCTCCCTTCGTCCTTCGGTGATTCGCCTCCTTTTTCGCTTCCTAGAGTCATTCTGCAAACCTGTCCCAATCAGTGAACAGCAGGTGGAAAAATTGGCAATCCATCCAGTTCCATTTCCAGCTTGAACCATTTTGCTTCCATTCCATTTCATTTTGCATTTGCTGATCGTTTGAAATGGAAAAATTGGAAAATGGAAATGAAATGCTGATCGTTTGAGGTCGAATTTTTTCAATGTTCCCGTAAAGCGCAGCAATGTCATGCGAAACAACGTGAAGGCATAAAACTCCCAGGGAAAGCAGTGATAAAGCTAATTGACCACATCTATGAGCCACTGATTGCCAGCAAACATGTAACAAACATGTAGCAAACAAACATTGCAGTGGCGGCTAAGAAGACGATGGCGAAGAAGAAGTTCATCTTCCGCATGAACAGCATGGACTGGGAACAGCGCGCGAAGGACCTGGAGTTCGGTGCTACGCCGCCCCAGCCAGAGCCGGACTCAACGCGCTCCGTCTCCCGCTCCCCTCCACCACCCCCCTCGCCCACGTATTAGACTATGTCTCCCTCTCCATCACTCCATCCCCAGTCTCATCCATCCCTATCCCAGTGACCTCAGCAGGCGCAGGCCTCACTCAGCCAGTCCTGTCTAGTCTTCCATTCCAGTTTGAGGAGCTTTGCTTTACACTTCCAAGTCTTCTTTATGGTGTTCCTGTCTCCCTTGATGCTTGTTGCGGGTTCAACAATCACTTTTGTTGCCATCGGAAGCAATGGTTTGGCCAGAAAATCTGGACACAGAGAAATGTAGGGATAAGCACCTGAAAATGGAAAAACTGGAAAATGGAAATAGAAAAGTCAAATCGAAATTCCAGTTATTTGCATTTTCCCGTGAAATGGAAATGGAAATGCCCACCTAGGGGAAAAAAAAAAAATTTTTTCCAGGCAGTATTTCCATTTTCCAGGCACCTGGAAATGGAATGCTGATCACTGGTCCCAATGTCCAGAGCTCTAGCCACCAGCTACAGGCTACAGCCAATTGAACAGGCTGCAGTTTCAAATTACATCCAGAGCATTTTGATGCTTCCGGGGACCTCAATCTATGAAAGAAAATTTCTCTGCTCCCCGAAATCTCTTCTAAACGACAAAAGGAGGCTGGAACCAGTGTGCCGTGGTCAGGCTGGCCAGGGCTTGAGTTGAAGGAGGGGATGCCCGAATCAGCAGTCCTGCTGACTGGCCTCACTGTACGCTGGCAGCTGCAGGACTGCTAGCTCTGGGATGGGAAAAAAGGGGGGGGGCGGGTGGCAAGAAGCAGGGGAGGGCGGAGGAAGGAGTAAAGGGGGGAAGGGGGGTGAGTTTGTGAAGGCAGGGCATGGAACCAGGGCTGGCTCCTCGGTGTGCCAGAAGTGGCAGTGCTGCCGTCTCTGGGCACGGATGCACTGGGGACCTGGAAGTCCGGGGGGGGGGCAATGGAGCTCCGTTTGAGCACCCCCCAGGGGAGGAAGGAGACAGGGCTGGGCAGTGTCGGCTGGGGTGGTAGAAGGGGCAGGCGTTGGAGTAGCTGTTGGCGCCCTTCTGGCAAGCGATCTGCTGAGTGAGACTCCCTGCCTGCTCCTCCTGGCAAAAGAGGGAGGGGGATTGTAGAGAATGCTGGAAAGTGGAGGGAGAAGGGGAACGGCTTTGGCAAATTCCAGAGGGTGTCTCAGTTCCAGAGGCTTCAGTCGTAGGAGACGGAAGAAGAGCTGTGCGTTGAGGAAGTGGAGTGAGAGCAGATGCTGGGAATTAGATGATAGCTGATGGTAGCTGGCAATGCTTTCTCAGCCAACACTGCCCGCTGTGAAAGCTGGCAGTGCGTTGGGAAGTGAGAAGAAGGCTGGAGAGGGTTTGAGGGGTGAAAGAGCCAGACAACACATTGCTGCAAGGGCCTCGCCTAAACAGCCCAGTTGGCATTCCCGGCTCTAGCTTGCTTTTTTCCCGCCCTGGATGCTAGATTCCCGCCTTTCTCTCGCCCTATCGCAAGCCCTGGCTTAGCTTACCAAATCAAACGATTTAGAGCAACGAGAAGATCACAAAACTCCCCCAGCAATATTTTACATGAACCACTTTTGAATAGATAAGCCACCAATTTATTGACCGCTACGCAAGTGGCAACTGTTTTTGTCTTTCAATGCTATTTCTTGTTCTTGAATTCTTTGTTCAACACGTTTTTGGATGCAATTTGCTCCATGGGATCTAAAAATCGGCAGTTGGCATACCAATTATTGAATTTCTGAAATTTAAAAGTTAGACATTGACAGTCCATGTAACATTTTTGCGCGGCCGGCAACAACTCTCTTCAAACGGTAAATTAAACGCTGAGCAAATGTGCCCAAATACTTTGGCTTCATCAAATTTCGAAACCTGAAGTCTGCGCATCTACTGGCGACAGCCGATTCTACCTTGTTTTAGAGTTCGGGACAAACGCGGATTTAGGCACAAGTTTGGTTGAAAATGTTCCACGTCTTATGCAACCTTCAGCCATAATGTTTTGCAGATAGCTTCCCCACCAAAACGAGCTATCAAATCAAAAAAATTGAAAATTTTAAAATCAATGCTTCAATAGCCGGCCGGATGACCGCCTTTCCGATAGTCGGACTGGGCCTAAAGAAGACAATTTCTGCATTAGCATTCCAGAAAAAAAACCGAAATGCCCCGGGAAAAACCTGAAGCGAGCCGTTTTCAACTCGAATTGTCTGAACAATGGAGCGACCCCGCCAGGGGACGAAAGCATGGCCCAGCTTCTCCAACTCCCGTTTAAGGGCCTGACAAACTCCTCGTCTCTTTGAAAAGGGGGAGAGGGCAATTGAAATGGGGATGATGTAAGCGGACGGAAACTTTGAACAGATGGGGGGATTTCAATGTGACTCATGAATCTTTTAGGTGCAAAAATTTGAATTAATTAAAAACAAAATTGGGGTAGCAC
>JASANA010008172.1:0-23371 GCA_030248095.1 Ptycholaimellus sp. GST1_10
TTCACAATTTCAGTAATTTTATTACATAAATAAATCACAAATAAAAAATAAAAAATATATATAAAAAAAGTTTATATATAAAAATATTAAAAAAAAAAGTTTCAAAAATTAAAATTGTTGGCAAACTAAGAAATTTTTGAGAAATTTCCTTGGTTCATGCTTAGGGCGATTTTTGGCCTGCCGATTGCACTAGTTATTTCTCAGCTTGAAACACACAAAATTCAAAATGAATGACTGAGCTGGATTCGAACCTGCCAGTTTCATTCAGCTGTCCAATCGCTTACACCACTACACCACTGGTATCGGCTACTTGGTGTAACAAAAGAGATATGATTAATGAAATATATGAGGCCCAGGGAGCCGGGGAGGGCGGGGGGGGGAAATGAATACCTATTATCGTCCATTGAATAGATGCGGAGAAGGAGAAGAAGGAGAAGGAGAAGAAGGAGTTCGGACATATGGTTTTTTGCGTTTTTCACCCTAAAATCAAACGTTTTGTGCAAAACTCAAAAAATAAACTATAGTCAATTCGATGTTGCTCTTTCCAATGGTGAAAAAATTAGAGCGATTGGAGCCTTCTGTGAGGAGCAGCAGCCTTATCAAAATTGAGATCTAGCAATAACCCCTAAAACATACACCTGGGTCGAAAAGAGGGGCTGGGCGCTGACACTCCGCTAAAGCTCCGCTCGCGCCAGCCCAATTTCTTCCACTTTTGATATAGTAAAAAAATATATACATAAAAAGGAATAAAATATTAAATTGGAGTGGGCTCGAAACAAAAAAAAATTTGGCCGCAAAATAATTCAAAACTTAAGCAATTTAGCACAATTATTGGAGTTTTTAGATGGACAAAACCAATGAAACATGTTAAAATTTATCTCAATTCGAATCAAAATAAATTACGACTGTGTTACAACTTGTCTATTTCTTTTTGATGATCAAAAATTCATAAGCTTCACATGCTGTAGCATTTTGGTCTTGTAGTTCCACGACATGGCTAAAAAAGCATCAATACTACAGTTTTTGTGCAAAGTGGTGTAAAATGGGATCAAATGATACGCGTAGTTCTTTTCGAGCTATTTATGCAAATGTTGCAAATGTTTATCCTGCAAATGTTTGAAAATGGTTTATTGAAGACTCACAAAGCTGCTCTCAAACTAGACCTTAGGCGGCCTTCTATTCGATGCAAGCGAACTAGGGAGAGAGTAAAAGGCGAGTGTTGAAGGAGGGACGGGCCGAAGACGGGTGTTAGCGTGGCCGAAGCACGGGGTAACCCATCCCTCAGTCTTCAGGTATGCCCACAAATTTTCCTTTTCTTCTGGACTCTGCTGAGCCTTTCTCTTCATCCCGGATAAGGGGACTGAGTGGAGTAGACTGGCAGTGGCATAAAAATGAAAAAAATATTTTTTCAGTTTACTTCTCCCTCAAGATATTAGCTATATTAAAATCAGCCTTTGAAAACCTGAGACTGGTCTCGGCGCAGTAGACCTAGACCAAGCTCAAAGGATAAGATCAGGGGAAGAGAGTTAGCTTTTGGAGTAAATTTGGGTGGAAATAGTGTTTGCAGAGAGCAACGCTGGGCCTGGCTGTGGCTCGTACGCCGCTCATCGCCACCTCGGCCATGAGCGAGGAGGGACAGAGTTGGCTCTGATTCCCGGCTATCCTGGATCCCAGTTTCCCATTATGTTCCAAGCTGTCCTCTCTATGTTCCACCCAACGGTTGGGCGCTCATTGAGCCTCTTTTCGAGCCGTTTGCTCTATGCTGCAGTGCAGAGGCAGAAGACAAAAACAGCAAAATAACAGTAGAAAACGTAGCGGTACTCTGAATGGGGAAAGGAAAGAGTAATTGTGGCGGCGTCCAATGAATGCCTGAGTGCCTCTAGCCACCAGCAGTAGATTATGAATTATGATGACTCATTAACTCATTATGAATTTTGTGAAAACTACACTGCACATTTTTGACCGCGGAGCGGACCGAAGGGCCGCTCCGCGGTCTATAGAGGTTACTCAACTTTTGTCCTCATATATATGTATGTATGTATATATTTCTGGAAATGCTGGTCCTCACCGAATTCTCAACGGATTGGGACAAACTTTTTTTTTCCTGAAAGGTAATGCAATTTTAGGAAGATCTGGAGGGGTGGAACCGGTTTCCGAGCATTTGAAACATTACTTTTTTGGGTAGAAAGGTTGAAAATGTGGGTATGCTGTAAAAGGCTCAATTCTCAACGGATTTTGACAAACTTTTTTTTTTCCTGAAAGGTAATAAAATTTTAGGAAGATCTGGAGGGGTAAAACCGGTTTCCGAGCATTTGAAACATTACTTTTTTGGGTAGAATTTTGAAAATTTGGGTATGCTGTAAAAGGCTCAATTCTCAACGGATTTGGACAAACTTTTTTTTTCCTGAAAGGTAATGAGATTTTAGGAAGATCTGGAGGGGTGGAACCTGTTTCCGAGCATTTGAAACATTACTTTTTTGGGTAGAAAGGTCGAAAATTTGGGTATGTTGTAAAAGGCTCAATTCTCAACGGATATTGACAAACTTTTTTTTTCCTGAAAGGAAATAAAATTGGAGGAAGATCTGGAGAGGTTTGACAAGTCCCGCATTATTTGAAACATGACTTTTTTAGGTAGAAAGGTTGAAAAATGGGGTATGTTGAGAGCTCCGCGGTCACCTATTGCGCTCTGCGCCATATACTTGTTCTATTTAATTTAATTCGCCTCTGCTTGCTAGTGACCAGACTGTGGTGGCACGATCAAGCTTAAAGCAGAGGGATGGAACCGGTACTGGAACAGTTAAAACATTAAACAAAGAAACACAACATATTCAGTTTTAGCACTGTAGCACCTGTAGTCTTGACAGTTGCACACAAGACTTTGGGCACCAGGGGTAGACCCGGAATCGGAGCAATTGAAACATTACTTTTTTGGGTAGAACTCCTGAAAATTGGGCTATGCTGGAAAGGGCTGAATTCTTAACGGATTTTGACAATTTTTTTGACAATGGAGAGAGCTCCGAGGTCACCTATTGCGCTCTGCGCCATATACAATTCATATATGCGGGCTCTAAATCTGTGCTTACTTTTGATTTTGAATCAAAAAATCTACAAATGGTTTTCTACAAATTTCTTTTCTATGATTCGGCAACTTTTAAGCGATATTTCGCGAGTTTTGATTAACTCGATTATGCTCTTTCCAATGCAAACAAATCAGAATGATTGAAGCTTCCTCTGAGTAGCTAGAGCCTTATCAAAATCAAGATCTAGCAATAACCCTCAAAATGTATACCTGGGTCGAAAAGAGGGACTGGGCGCTGACGGTTCGCGTCTAGCACACAAGCCACTAGATTTCCTTACATACTTGACCTATTGAGCTGGCGCGAGGGAGCAAAGCGAACTATCAGCGCCTAGCCCCTCTTTCGGTCCAGGTGTATAATTTCGAGAAATATCTTACTGTTTCTTTTTATATTGGAAAGAGCATTATCTAATTGACCAAGACTCGCGAAAATTCACCTAAAAGTTACGGAATTGTAGTGAAAGATGTTGAAGAGTCACTGAAAGACTGGAGAGAGTCACTAAATGCATGTTAGAACAAAATGCAATTGTCTAAGAAGCAGATTCCACAAACAGTATATGTATTTCTTTGACTTTGACGTTGAACTCAGGGCATCGAACTTGTGAGAGAAAAGAGCTTTATTTTGGCCCTCTCGCGCCAGCCCAAATCTGGAAGGAAGACGTTATTTTGACTCACAATGAAAAAAACTAATGGGCATAAAAATCACCACAATATCTTCGATCAACCTCGACAACTGACAGCTGAAACTAAACCAAGCTATAGCGAGCGGTAAAAGCGAGACGAGGCTGAGGACAATAGCCCAGCAGCGATAGCGAATATGACGGAAGCTACAAGAGACACTGCTGGCATAGCTTTGAAGAGGGACTGGAGCTGGTGCAGTTGGATGGGCGCTAAGGGAAGCGTCTTCTTCCTCTCCTGGCAGCGCGTGTGCAGTGGCACGTCCTGCCACACAAATGCTGCCACGTTTCTGCGCAGTGAAGACCAGCTTTCTCCATGCCACGCCGAATCACAGCCAAATAGAACCGCCGATAGAATTGGGGAAGCGAGGCTTTGCGCAACAGGGTTCGGAGTGGCCTGTATAGGGGACTGTCGCGTCGAATGAGCCAGGCGTGTAGCTCTTTCGCACTGTCCTCTGGCCGGGTAACCTCCAGCTCACAACTGGTTGCCTGAAAAACAAACTCTTTTTCTAGAACAATCCGAGTAATTTTTAAATTACTATTTTTTTCTAGATTTGAAAATCAAAATGCTGTACCGGATCTAAACTGATTAGCAATGTTTTTGCGATTTTCAAATTTTTGGTCAAATTGTCAAACTGTCAAAATTTTACAAACTATTCAGCAATTGTCAAATCTTGCAAACTTTATTTATGATTTTATAGATATTTTGGATTTTAGTAGGAAAAACAGGTAGCCTGAAGTATGGGAGCGACAATGCTGCTGAGGCTTCCAGTGTAGCAGGCGTTCGTGTTGGACGAAATAAATTTGGCCAAGCCTTTCAAACATAAAGTGACTCTCCCACAGATGGACAAAAATCCGGCCTAACCCCGTATGCCAAATGTAGGCGAAAGAAGCCGCCACTCTTTCCTCTTCCCATTTTCGGTCAATGGAATTCTTCTCGGCGAGGTATTGGCGGGCCAGCGCCATCCCCGCCTCCTCCGGCAGCGTCAACTGGCAGTCCCTTCAACCGCCATCCCTAAACACATTGCTTCCATTGCTCCTCCGCAGCAGCAAAGCCCGCGGCCAACATGTCCTGAAGCTGAGCATGGGTGGAGAAGCGGGGTGGAATGGTTTGCGGCGTTTGAAGGAAGAGGGCCAGGAAGTTGGAGTAGATGCAGAGGAGCAGGATGAGAAATAGGCCGACTGCTGTGTCGCAGAATCGCCAGCCTTTCAGCTGCCCGCCGTAGAGGAACAATGCCATGCGTTTTGCGATGAAGAACACTGCTGGTGTACCCAGCAACGATACCCAACACCAGAACCCAGCCTCAATCACTATCAGTCATGCCACGGGCCAATTCTGGGTCGAGGATTGCATTGGAGAAGAAACTTTGATGAGAGCCGTAGAGAACAGGTGGCGGCAAGGCAATAAAAATCTCCTCCCTGTCATAAGCTACTGGCAGTAATTCGTAGCGTTGGCCTAGATGAGGAACTTCCTGAGCCAAGTTACGCCAGAAACTAAACGGACCAGCTGGCAAAATGATATCCGCGCTCAGCAATGCCAGTTCTTCCTCAATCATCTTATCCGTACGTGTTTCCTGGGCCCCCATATGAGTGCGGAGACCGGAGAAAACAGGCTGAGGCTGGTGTGATTTGAGTAGCGCAGCTGGTGGGGCCGAGGAAATTGAGCATTTTCAGCAGCATCTCTAATTCAATGCCGCGACTTCCACTGAAGGCTTGGAAGTCTGCTGCAAAAACGAAGGGCGGTACTGGCAGGGCCAACACCTTTGCATACACCGCCAGTATTTCATTGCATCAAATTGATGATCTGTCTCTGGACCTCTAGAGAGCTGGCATTGGCGGCGGGGAGCAGTGCAAATGAGCAGAACCACCCGGTGCACTCGGTGGTTGAGTTGAAAGCTGCTTCGCTCATGGCGGAGGTTGCATTTGCCTGCGTAAAGGCAGCTGCTGAGGGCCTGCCTCAAAGCAAACATCGGGCCTTTCGTCTTTCCTCTGGTGATTAATTGGAGTGCCGATTAAGCCTTTTTTCACACGTTTTAGAGAATTTCTAAAAAAAATTGATAGATCATTTGCATTTTTATTAAAATTCATTTCATTATATCTGCTCTTTGCCCGTGCATAAAAAAACGTTGAAAAGTGACATCCATTTCTGGGCAAAATTAACGAGCAAAATTAATTTTTGAGCAAAATTATTCCAATGCAATCATCTGTCAGCCGTTTAGCACCTTATGTCTTATGTTTGTCAGTCGTGAAATTGTTGAAACTTTTTCAACTATGCTCACTCCGCATGTTAGACTACTCATCCAAGTGAAGGCCTGGGGCGCTGTGAGGAGTTTAGGAAGCTTTCTTTATGGCGGAATCGTTACAGATCAGCTCCTTCGCAGTGCTTCTAATCCCTGACGAGGCTGGCACCAAAGCGGCTGGCCTTAAACCTTGCTGCATCTGCGCCCTTTGCTGCCCTGGCAGCCACCACTTTCCGCACAAGGCACAGGGGCAACCACCATTTACTGCAGTTTTATAACACGTTTTCGAAAAAAAACTTTTGAGTGAGATTGTTTAGCGGTTTTAAAGCCCAAATTTTTTGTTTTAGGTTATAGGTAGCTAATGGTAGTTGTTTGTACTATAATTCAGATCAATTCATAAAACTCCATAAAGGACTTCAAATCATTCTTTTCAAATTATATATTTTCCCTTCATCTCTTTGGGGTCATCCTTTTTTCTCCTTTTTTATTTCAAATACCATATTTTCCTAATTTCCAAATCTTGGACTCAGGTTCAGGGAGAGCCGTGCGAAGGGTGGGTAAGGAGAAAAAGAGGGGCAATGGGCGGGCTGCTGTCGCACTCGGGCATGGAGCGGTCGTTCGTGACGCTGCTGGTGTGCTTCGCCCTCAGCTTCGGCATCCTCAGCAACGGCTTCGGGCTCTTCAAGGCCAAGCCGCGTTCCTACTCTGCCCAAATCAAAGCCGCCGACACCATCCAAATACTCGTAGGCCGCTTTTTCAATTGAGGAATTTGAGGAGGACGTCTACGATTGAGTCAAAGGCCTCATTGGGCCTGTAATCATCAGAAGAAATGAAAAGAAGCTGTTAAAGACAGCTCATCTTCACAGTGCAGTTTCTAAGATGACAATTAAATCATGCCCATAAATCCTCGTTGTGGTAATTTCACTCTGTGACAACCGCTTGTTAACAAATTTCAAATTTAAAAACTTTGTTTAGTAGGGATTGGGAATCATTTTGCTTTATATTTGAGCAATTTCAGCCGTGAGAATGAAGAATTATTAGCTTTGAATGTTATTCCTTATTATAAGTTCATGCTGCCGAAAGAAAGTTCATTTTACGTATTATAATAGGCACTGTGTACGCCTTGCCGTATTTCTAGGTTTACATCATTTTCCTATAAAAACCAGCAATGCTCAAAATAAAGCAAAAATTGCTGACACCATATCCAACTGCAGAATCAGAATGTGTTCGACGAAAAGAACATCACAAACGACGCCATGGGAATGAAAGCTATCGCCAATATTCTCCCCGACCTCTCCAACTTCGCACACAAGGCCGATGGCGCTGGGGTAACCTATTTTACTGTGATGTTGCATTACATTTGTTGTTTTCACAAATAGCTGTCAGTTCATCTTCAAAGCTTTTCCAGCAGTCCTAAACTTTTAAGTTAACCTACAAAACTCCCCAAACTTTAAAATGTTTCAAAGACCAATTAGGAATTTAATAATTTCAATAATATTTTCTTCTTGATTGAATGATTAAATATGAATCTTCTTCTATTAATAACTTCTTGATCGCCAATTGAGATTGGCTACATCGGCGGCTCAGCAGAATGGTCCAGCGCTGCATTGATGGGAGCTTTTGGCTCTTACAGATCGGTACGTGCCTAACCTTTCCATTTCTTTATCTTCTGCTTGATTGATAACTCGACTTGATTGTGGTGCAAGATAAGGCTGACACCTAGTTCCCCCCCCCATGAGAGTTCCCCCTCAAGCAAGAACCCTCCACTCATGAAAGCCCCCCCCCATGAAAGTTGCCCTCCCCCCAAGACCTTACCTATTATAGTGACTCATACTCATCTATCCTCACACACCCTGCGCTAACTCGTCCCCTAGTTGATACGATAGGTCTAAATAGGGAAATTTGTGTCTTGGGGGGAACTAGGCGTCAAAAGTTTTTGGGGGGGATTTGGCGGCTGACATTATTGATGCGGGGAACTAGGTGTCAGCCCAAAATAAAACAAGATATTTGCCAAACAAATTAATTCGTGTCTGTTTCGCCCTTTCATGAATATTTTGATATTTTGATTCTGATATTTTGATCTAGCCACCGCGTCCCACATGGAGCTAGAAGTTGGCTGTCTAGAAAAAGTCAGTCAGCGATTGAAGGGCGCGGACCTGGTGCATGTGTTCTGCCCGCCCGATGCTGCCGACATAATCCGAGCCCTCAGCCCTGAGCTCGTCATCTTCCCCACCTTGTTATACCTCTTTGCACTGCCACGTTTCTACCCACTCTCACACCACATGCCTCACCATCACCCCAATTCACCAACCACCCTTCTAATCATAGCCATCTAAATATAATCCTCCATCTAGTTCAAAGTGGGCGAAATGAAGCAAAGAAAAAATAAAAACTGATTAAAAAGAAAATAAAAATAAATGAAAAAATTAAAATGTAATTATAAAAAAATAAATAAAAAATGCGAAAAATAATCATAGGAAATGTGTTGGTGGATGCCTGCAGGAAAGCAGTGCTGGGTGATGATCTAGGCGACGCCTGGAAGGGTTTGAAGCACCTGAACGGTCTGGTGATCGCCCCCAGCGACCGGGACGAGAACAAGCTCAACCTCTTCCGCCTCATCATCGAAAAGTCCATCGAGTACGACCAGACTGTCGTCGTGGACACCGTTTGCCCCCCCCCCTCTTCCCCTCCTCCATATGCTCCCCCCATACCCCGTATGCAGAACGGTCTCTGGTACATGACGCAGCTGTACAAGCAGCACAAGCTGCCTGCCGATCGCAGTCGCTTCCTGCTCACGCCCAACCACGCCGAGTATTCCTCCATGGCCAAGTCCTTCCATGCCAAAGTTCCCAGCAAATTCGCCGCGGCACTCGGTTTGGACTTTCTGGGAATCTCTCACCTAGCCAATCGTATGTTACTGGGTGCGTCCAAAGGTTGAAAAAATTATGATATTATTGATATTTTTCGCAAACATCTTCTCCAGACAGGCGAATTTTATTTCTAGAAACAATTTTTATCTAAAACAATAAGTTAGAGTGTGATTATGGTATTCATTTTCCAGAGGGCGATGGTAGTGGGCCAGGGCTGGCGCTGATGAAGAAGGGCGCCATCGACGAAGTGTACGGCAAGGACAAAGACGACACCATCATCGTTGCTGTGCAGGTCCGGACTTAACGAATTTTTGCTTAGATGCTTGTTGAAGCTTAGAAAAAAAACTTTTGTGAATTGGTAAAATTCGACAAATTTTAAAAAGGACATCTGTTTTCTTTCATAAAATCTCAGAAACAGGAAAGTTTTAAAGCCACAAGGTTGTCGATTGACTTACATCAGTGATATAAATTCTTTTCAAAAATTCGCAAAATCAAGGTTGGTATTTTGAGTACCCATAATTTTTTGAGTCTTGAAAATTTTTGATTCGACAAATTCATAAAATGGGGTTTGTAAATATTTTTAAAATTTCCTAACTTCTGATGTTCTCAATTACTTTTGAGCAATACATTCAAGCGAAAAAAAAAATGCAGGGAACACCACGACGGTGTCTCTTCCAGGGCGACATGTTGGCGGGCATCGTGGCCACATTTGGCGTATTTGCCAGAATGCGCGACGCCTCTCTGCTGGAGGTTCTTCCAATCGAGCTTTTCCATTCGTTTTAAAATCATCTAAATTCATCCAATTGGCACAAAACCTATGAGGGTACCTACTGGTAATTTTTCACAAGCAATTTTAAGCAGATTTTATTTTTGTTGCTTGAAAAATATGTTTTAACAATCATTTTTGAGCAGCTCGCTTCTCGTTCGGTCTTGCAAAGGGGATTGGGGCTGTTCTAGGTCCAGTCTCGCCAAAATTTCGTAAACTTCCAAGGATAAAATTCATTAGCAAAAATGCAGCTAATTTTGCCGGGACTTGTTTGCAGGGGGCAGCTGCGGCCTCGTGTCTGATGCGAATGTCGGCGCACCGGGCCTACAACCGGAAGGGCAGGGCCATGATCGCCTCCGACATCATGGCGGAGATTCCCGGCGTCCTCCAAGACGTTGACGCAGGACGCTACAATTCTTGACCCTTCCTTTCCCTGCATCTCTTGTCCTCTATCGCCGCTCCTTTCTTGCTCTCCTGTTGCTTGTTAGGAATGAGAAGTACTAGTGCCTTTTATGGCCCTCGGCTACTGAAAGCTCTGGCATGAATGAAGGAATTAAGGAATCAAGGCATCAATGAAGGATCAAGGAATTAAGAAATGAATGAAGGAAGCAGCTCAGAGCAGATTGACATTGAAACAGCAAAGCTTTTGGCAAATGTTTCTGGCATGCAAAATCCATCTAAACAATGATAAATGCAAAACCTAAATCAATCAAAATGCCTTATTAGGGGAAAGTAAGAAGCACTTTCACCATGACACTGGTGATGTTTGAAATGAGATAGCGGATCCAGGTTTCTTCCCCAGCAGACAGCTGGAAGCCTTTGCTAAAGTTTTTGCCCTCGGCATCTCGCCAGGAATGGGGTTTGTAGGCGATATGCACCATGAAACCTTTCAATAATGGCATTTCACTTCATCTAGTAAACTCAATCGGCTGACTCCCACAATCCCCCCCACGGCGTTCGCCCCCCCCCAACGAACCTGCCCCCCCTCATGGGAATGTCTCCCCACAAATCGTTGCCCCTCCCCCCAAATCTCCTAACCATGTTCGAGGTGCTCCTAACCATGTTCAAGGTGCTCAAATCTGTGCTGGCAATTGGAAAAGTTTTCATTTGGGGGGGAGGGACAATTGGAAAAGAAAAAAGTACTTTTTGAGTTATCACCTATGTTTGGTGGTCTCAAAGCAACTAAATTTGGTACTGCCACAGTAGACACGGGTTTTGACTAAGCCTAAGAGGGGAAATAGAATCAGTATCCAAGTTGGATTCAAGATAAGTAGAAAAAATTCTAGGGGGGAGTCTTCGGTGGGTGGGGGAATCTTACGAGGGGGGACTCGTCAGTGGTGGGGGGGGGGGGGAGCAAAAGCCTGGGGGGGGGGCAACCCCGTTGGGGTGGGATTGTGGGAGTCAGCCACTCAATCTCCTAAAGTGATTGAAAAACGAAGCGACTTCGCTTAATTGATGGTATAGGCCCAAGCAAGTCAGATTGAAAGAGTGCTAGCAAATAAAGTGCTAAAATAAATTAATTAGCATTACCTTCTTCCGTATCAACTTGACGAGCTCTGAATGACGGTAAATGAGCAGCTACAGCATGAGCATTCAACAGACGCACAGTTTCTGGCTTCGATACCGTTTTGTACCAAGGATGCAGCGGTTTCACACCTGTTGGAAGCATGAACGTTGTTTGCTCAAACACAAAAAATGGTGCTAAAAAACAGACAAATTGGGCCAGAACATTGCCAGAGCACTCAAAAAGAAACTAGTTCTGAAAAAAGATTGGGTATAAAAATTGTTGCCACCCACCAGCTTTTTGGGACTTTCAACCTTCTCAGTGAATTTCTCGTAATTGTAAAATTAGCTCCTTCTATTTCGTGCGTGAAGGCGAAACCTTTGGCACGCATTATGTTCCAGGGCAGAAAGGCTGCAATGCGGTGGCTCAGCTGCTCCCTGTCCTGAGACAGGCTCTCAAAACTCAGCATAGCTAGGTCCCCGTCATCCATCAATGAGGATCTTCCACTAAAACCGTCAGCAATTCACGCTCGGCATTTTAGCACATAATCTAATCCAAAGCCTTCATCAGACGGATGACAGCTAAGCCTTTTTCGTAAATTAATATGGTTCAAGATTTTAGACCTATGATTTCTAAGACAACTGACTAGAAGGTGAAAGAGCCCAGTAGAGGCTGATTATCCAGGCGGCGTAATAATGGGAGAAATGGCTCGCCCAAGTTGGCAGAGAATATCAGTTCGTCGTAGTCATAGACCATGACATAGGTATAGCGGTAGGAAAGCTGCTGCATACAATCCTGCACTCAGACGCTTAAAAGTCATCAAAAAGGTAATCAAATTTGATGTGCTGATGAATTAACTTTGTGTAAAAAAGAGACATTCATGGGTTTGAACTTTTTAAACTGAAACTTTAAACTCAAATCCTTTAATATTCAAATGATAACTCCTAATCCTCTCATACACTTAGCAGACAACAGTGTTTCAAAACGATATATCAAATTCTGTGTCCCTAAACTCACGCAAAGAATCTCTCAAAAACAGTTTTGTCATTTTATGCAAAAGTGAAATTTGACAGTCTTATGACCTGCTGCATGACATGCCCTACACATGGGCAGAAAACAGTACTGCGAAAGCCCCGAGCCAAGTCAGACACCAACGTGATACTGGGCCAGTTGACAATAGTCGTAGAGTTCGCAGTAGGGCAGGTCGATGGGCCAGTCTATGAGCTCGGCCAGTCCTAGTCTCTGGTAGTAGGCCAGCACAGCAGCTGCCTCTGGAGCCAGCCCCTTTGGTCTCACATAGACGCGGAACCACTGGACCCCGCGCAGGCGATTCTGCTCCAGAAATTGCACCAGCATCAGCCAATAGGCATTGCCGTACACTACCTGCAGTCCTCTACCAATCAGCGAAATCCAGGGCAACAGAAGTTTCGTCATTTATCAGTTGTGCTGCAGAGCCCGACTTAAAAAGAAAACCATTTACTCTAGATTACACTTGGCTTTACGGGCAATTTTGAGAGGTATGGGTAAAGGTTGTCCGAAAAATGATTTTTTTCGCCTCATTTTGCCCATTCGGCTGAAACTCCCAGCCCTTCCCGTTATTTTGCAGAAAATGAGGAACTTTTAGACAGATGGCCAAGTCGCCTCTCTTTGAAACAGTGTCGCTGTACAAGATGGGCAGTTGCCATTTTGATAAGGATGTGGTCGGAAATGTTGCTGGCTCCCTGCCAAAGACGTAGAGGAAGGATGGGCGATTGAAATCTGCCGGTAGGCTGCACTCCAGCCGCGACGTGTAAAGTCCCGGGTGGTCGTCATTCGTATATGCCTTCATGTTTGCATTCTTTGGAAAACTAGAAAGGCTTTGTGTTTTTGAAATAATTTTTTTAATTGAAACTAAATTAAAACATAATTTGAATGAAGACACGAAATTAGGATTTAAGTGATATCATTATAAAACATAAGTAAAACAGTAAAAAATTACAAGGCAATCTGTTTGTTGACCAGTCTTGCCCAGATTGTCGAAGTAGATGCAGCTAAAGTTCTTTTGTAGATTGTAGACAGAAGCTGCATACAATGTTGTGATGGAGACAATAGCAGGCTGTAAAGGATTGTAGAAGGCATCGCCGAATACAAACATTCCCGGTGCATTGTTTCTCTGCATTGTTTTTTGGGTAAAGCTTTATATGCAACTGATCTTTTGGTGAATTTTATATTAATATTTTGGAAGCTAATCAGTGAATTTTTTATTAATATTTTGGAAGGTAATCATTATCTGAGATTTCAAGAGAAGAAATCAAAGCAGCGATATTTTGGCAGCGTTTAAAATTAACATGGCAATTTTTACTACAGGTATATTTACTAATTGTATGCCCTCAAAAGTCCTCAAAAACTTAACTAACCACAAAAGTGGAGTTGATGCCTAAGACTTCATAAAACGATGTATTCTTTAGTACTCCATTGCCAAGAAAATACATCGCTGTGAGATTTGAAATTGGCCTGATTTGAGCATTCTGCAAAATTTTCCGTTTTTCACATAAATTGGCTAATTCTCAAGCTAACTTCAGCTAAACAGCTTTCCAGAGGTTTTGCATACATCGACGAAAAAACGAATATGCCCGCTTCTATGAGAAGAAATAGTAAGAAATATACTCTAGCATCATAGAGAGCCATGATCAGTTGTCACGCCTTGATAATTTATAGGTACTATGTTCACCCGTTTGCCAGTGATCCTCGAAGCACTAAAATATACACCTCCATATATACAAATAAGCCAGTAGTCAGCGACGGTTAAACAAGGGACAATCCCTGTGAGACAAAATGACAAAAATGACAAAAATGACAATTTTGTAATTGCCTCGAGCAAAAAGTCAAGGAAATACATCTACTACTAGTGGAATCTGCTGCTTGGACAGTTGCATTTTGTTTTTGACGCGCAGTTCAGTGTCTCTTTCCATGCGCGCCCAAAAACAAAATGCAGATGACGCAGCTGATTCCACTAGTAGTATATGTATTTCCTTGACTTTTTGCTCGAGGCAATTACAAAATTTGGAGAAAAGAGACCCACATTTGGCTTGCCGATGGTACCAGTTATTTCTTCCACTTTGAATATAGTATAAAATGTATATTTAAATAAAAATAAACACATTAAAAAATATAACAAACGTATAAGAATCGAAAATATATTAACATATTATTGGATAAAAAAAATAAATAATAAATAAAAAACAAAAAAATATAACGAAAAGAGAAGATTCGAAAATCAAAAATACAATTCAAATTTATTGGCAAACTAATATAGATTTTTCATGATATTTTCATGATATATACTTGGGGCAATCGATTTTTGGGGAAAAAAGCTCTAATTTTGACCTGCCGATGGTACCAGTTGTTTTCTCAACTTAAAATTTCCAAAATAAAAATGATTGCCTAAGAAGGATTCGAACCTCCCAGATTCAATGAGCCGTTCAATCGCTTAGACCACTACTCCACTGGTGCATATGTATCTTGGTTTAACTGAAGACTTATGAATAAAAACTAATACATAAGGCCCAAGGACCCGGGGAGGGGGGTGAGTGGGGGAAGAAATGGATACCTACTATCGTCCATTGAATAGATGCGGAGAAGAAGGAGAAGAAGGAGAAGGAGAAGGAGGAGTTCGGACAAATGGTTTTTATTGATTTTCTCACGAATTCTGCTAATTTTTGATGATTTCTCGCGAGTTTTGGTCAATTCGATGCTGCTTTTTCCAATGCAAAAAGAATCAGAATAATTGGACGTTTCTATGAAGCACAAAATCCTTATCAATTTTAAGATCTAGCAATAACCCCAAAAACGTACACCTGGGTCGAAAAGAGGGGCTGGGCGCTGACACTCCGCTAAAGCTCCGTTCGCGCCAGCCCAATATTTTTAAAAACGCACGATTACTGTTTGCGTGGGGATGTTCAATTTTTTTGCGAGATGCTGTGCATTTTTTGAAATATGGAATTCCGGCTTTTTTCTGGTTTATGCAAGAAAGAAGGATAGTGATTGTTTGGCAAAAATGAGCTAGGCGCTGAAAATGAAGGTAGAAGGAGCCTATCACCAGAATGTTTGGTAGTGGGGAAAGGACAAGGGGGAGGATTGCCTAGGGTTGATGGGGTGATTTGAGCTTGATGGCAGCATAGGCAAGAGTGTTGTAGCTGTGCCAGGGATGCCAGTTGATGCCGGTGGCATAGGGAACTTCTTGATTCTCGTCGGTCGCCATCGGACATCCGGGGTAGTAAATGCCGTTCAGGTTGGAGGAATGGCACTCCGCATACCACCACCCTCTTTAATCACATAGTGCTTTCCAGTCATTCATTGAAGGGGTGAGACACTCTCAATTCTAGCATAAGATTTGCTGTAAAGACAAGTATATGGCGCAAAGCGCAATAGGTGACCGCGGAGCACACCACCTTCCAGCTTACAATATGAATGCATGAAATTTCGCCACTCCAAAAGGCAAGTCTATGGTTTCTCACCCATTTTCAAAAGTAAGCACAGATTTGGAATCGCTATATATGACTTGTGAACAAAATTATTGCAATTTTCCAACTTTCTACCCAGAAAAGTAATGTTTTAAATGCTTCGGGACCAGTTCCACCCCTCCAGATATTCTTAAAATTTTATTACCTTTAAGCAAAAAAAAGTTTGTCCAAATCCATTGAGAATTCGCCATTTCTCAACATACCCCATTTTTCAAACTTTCTACCCAAAAAGTAATGTTTCATATGCTCCGGGACCAGTTCCACCACTCCAGATCTTCCTAAAATGTTATTACCTTTCAGCAAAAAAAAAGTTTGTCCAAATCCGTTGAGAATTCGCCATTTCTCAACATACCCCATTTTTCAAACGTTCTACCCAAAAAAGTAATGTTTCAAATGCTACAGGACCAGTTCCACCCCTCCACATCTTCCTAAAATATTATTACCTTTCAGGAAAAAAAAAGTTTGTCAAAATCCGTTGAGAATTAAGCCTTTTACAGCATACCCCATTTTTCAACCTTTCTACCCAAAAAAGTCATGTTTCAAATGCTCAAATTCCGGGTCTACCCCTCCAGATCTTCCTAAAATAGCATTACCTTTCAGAAAAAAAAAGTTTGTCCAAATCCGTTGAGAATTCGCCCGGGGCCAGCATTTCCAGAAACATATACGTATATATGAGGACAAAAGTTGAGTAACCTCTATAGACCGCGGAGCGGCCCTTCGGGCCGCTCCGCGGTCAACAACACTTATTCAGTTGGTTGGAAGCCTAAGAGGTGTTGGAGAAGTCAAAGCCTACCCGCCACCAAATCTCTGAGCACAGCTTGTGTCGTAGTTGTCATTATCGGCGTCCAAGGTGGAGAAAGGTATCCCATCAGCTGCGATGTGACTCAGACCGTGCCCTGCTGACCCTGTCGGCTCACCGATTCGCAGTCGGTATGCCTCCGTCTCCGTACCCACCTCAACACCTACATCCATACTCCCACCACCCTTTTCTTCTTCCGTTCAACGCAGAGCCACAGTGACTTGGAATGTAAAGAGAGGTTAGGCTAACCGTAAACAGGCCATAGTCCTCGTATTTGCTGGTATCGCTGCAGTCTTCCAGGCTGATGCGGGCAGCTCCAAGGCCACAGAGTGAGGTGAGGCGATGGATGGAGTCCAGGCCGAGCCAGAAGCTTCCGCCCACCTTCACCTCCCCAAAGCCTCCCTTGTACTCTGCCCAGCTCCTGTTGAACGGGACACTCCCATCCACTCGCCTGAAACACCTTCATCCATCCCTCATCACTCCTCTTCCTCCCCTCCTTACTGCTGGACGACGACCAACCCGCCGCCGCTCATGTCGCAGAGAACGCTGAGCTCCTCCTGCTGGATCCGGATGGTGTAGATGCCGTCTTCTTTGAACCCGTCGGCTAGGAGGTCTTGGCAGGTGTAGCAGACGGGTGGTATATGTTCATCTATTGGGTGGAGGATGGAGAGTATCCATGTGCCGGAAGGATCTTCCTTAGGTGGTTCCATGAGCTTCACCAGACTGCAGGTCCGATTCTCCCAGTGGAAGGCCACACCACCAGAGGCTCCCTCACATTCACCCTCTCTGTCCAACTCTCCCATCAGACCCCAGGGGCAAAAGGTGTCACCTGGAATGTGCTGAGGCAAGCAGAGCGATCCAGACCCTGAATTGTCTCCAGGACTTCAAACTGATGGAGACTGGCCACCCGGAGGACGTCCATTCGTTTGCACAGGCTCACAATGCCTGCCAAACCAGCCATTTCAGCCATACACAATGGAGGAGAAGCTGCAGGAGAACTGCTAGCAGACGGCTGATAGCGACTCCAGGCCTGGACAGGGTGCAGGGTGCTGGGCCGTTCCTTCAGGTTGCAGGCGGCGGAGAGCTGACATTCTCCACTCCCCTCCGCCCACAGAAGTGACAAGGCCCCCTCAAGCTTCCGTTGCTTGCAAAAATACATGTCCCTATTTAAAATGGAACCCACCCCGCAGTTGGTTGGTTTTACCCACCCCGCCCCCCAGCGGCCCCTAAATTGTGACCAAAGTCAAGTTGGGTAGTTGGTTGATTTTATTGCATGTTTGACTGACAATTTTCCAAAAATTTTGTCAAAATGGAGTTGGTTGGTAAAAATCGGGGTGGGGTGGTGGGGGGGCGGGGTGGGGTCGGGACATGTATGCTTGCAAAAGATCTAGAATAGAGAGACTCTCACTCGCTCCTCAGCCAGTCGGGAACAGTCGGAGCGAAGGGTCGGTCCTGTGTAAAAGATGGGCCCTGCGAAATCCCCTGGATCCCCCGTATAGCCCCCGGTCAGGCGCAGCAAGCCTCGTACAGCCGCTGAAGCCCAAGGCCAGCATTGAATGCAAAAGCACAGCCCTAGGGCCTGAGCAATTGAAGGAGAGCCAATAGTTTCTACTGGCTTTTTGGGTTGGCTATTTGAAGAACTTTTGGAGGCAGCGAATAGAATTGAAAGAAGCGAATAGAGTTGCAACCGTTTTGAAATAGAAGCAAGGCGAGGAATTCTTTCAGCATGCTGCAAAGGTGGGATAAAAGCGTTTGGGAATCAGTGCTGAGCTGGGAAGTTGCAGGGCTGACAACGGTGGCCATGGTGCCAGCAGAGCCCACCAAATTACTTCTGCTTTCATGGCCTCCCTTTGCCGGCCAGCTTTCATGCTCCTTTTATCAGCTTTCATAACTGCTGCTACCGACACTTTAGAGCTTTCATATAGCCATGTGATTTCCCATGTGACTGGCAAGGCAAATCCCTCATCAAGGGCGTAGCTGCGGCTTGTCGAAGTTGAAGCAGGGAGCATGGACGCACCAGAGGCCGTCCAAGAGTCGCCAGATCATCAGATACCTTTGTGAGCTTCTTCTCTTGGAAGAAATGCCCGGCTCCTCTAACCCGCCGCTCTCCTCGCCTGCCGCCCCCTCCATGCGTTGGCGGCCGCAGTCGAAGGCCCAGGCATCTGCCCCTCCCACAGCCTCACTGCGCAGGCGCAGTGAACGTTGCCCACTTTCCAGCGCCTGCCGCAGCCAGGCCTCTACTCCTATAGTAGTTAGTTTCTTACCTTATTTCCCATGCTTTCTTTCTGGCCCTCCAAACTAGCTCAGTCAGTGGATGAAAATGGAGATCACGGTTAGTTGGTTAGAATATACAGCAGAAAAAAGAGGGTAAAAAGCGTCTATGAATTGCACATTACATTTTTGGCATGATCGGTGTCACCGGTGAGTCTGACGCTGAGAGCAAAGAGATAACTTGAGACGACAGCAAGCACCAAGCACCAAAGCACCAAAACGAAGCACCAAAATATACACCTCTCTTTATACAAATAAGCCAGCAGTGAGCGGCGGTTAAACAAGGGCTAATCCCTGTGAGACAAAATTGACAACTGAAGTTGAGCAAAATATATGCATATTTAAACGCAAGATTAATGATTGCTTGTGGATGTTTAATTTAAATGCAAGTTGCTTTGCATTTGATTATTTATTATTGATAATCAATAATCCCAAGGCCAGCATTGAAGGCAAAAGTACAGTCCTAGGGCCTGGGCAAAAGAAGGAGCTGGCTTTTTGGGTTGGCTATTTAAAGAATCTTTGGAGGCAGCGAATAGAATTGAAAGAAGCGAATGGAGTTGAAGGAAGTGATTAGAGGACGTCAAAGGTTGCAACCGTTCTGAAATAGAAGCAAGGCGAGAAATTCCTTGAGCATGCTGCAAGGGTGGGATGAAAGTGTTTGGGAATCAGTGCTGATCTGGAATATCGCTGGGCCGACAACTCCCATGGTCGCAGGTGAGCTCACCAAATTATTTCTGCTTTCATGGCCTCTCCTCCTTTGTCGTCCAGCTTTCATGCCCCTTTTATGAGCTTTCATAACGGCTGTTACCGACACTTTAGATAAAAGAATTTTTACAATGCATGAAAAGGCGTTGAGGATATTTCGCAAAGATGAAGAATACATGGATAATAGTATATAATTAGATTCTCCCACCCGAACCAGGGAAGTTGATGCTTGAAGCAGGAATAAAAATTGGGGAAATGTAGAAGAGAGACTGGCCATTCTCCTCAGGTCATGTGATAGGGCTGGGTGCAATTGAACTGCCAAATGGTGGGTCCCGTGCAGTCCAGGCAAAGGGTTCCTTCCATCCTGTACTCCTCTTTCACAGGTAGCTTCCGCTCACAACTTCACCCATCCACCACATGCAGATGCAGTGAGGACTCCGGGTCTGCCTGTCATCCAGTCCAAATGAAATCTTAACCCCTCCTTTAGACAAGTAAGTATGAACGGCACATTGATCTCAGTCTAAATGCCATAGGCCAGGAATGAGCTAGAGCCTTATCAAAATTAAGATCTAGCAACAACCCTCAAAACGGACACCTGAGTGGAAAAGAGAGGCTGGGCGCAGGCGCTTTGCACACGCTCGCCAACGCAATTTCGCTGATGTTCTAGGGGAGTTGATGAAGTTCGTGCTCTGTGTGTGTTGGCCTGTGAACAGAAGAAGCAGCAAAGCAGCCTATAGTACTTTATATTCTATTGGTGACAGCCGTACAGCGACATTCTTTAGCAGCCTACATACTCTATTGGCGACAGCCGATATTACCTTCTATTTCTGATCTTTATTATTTCCCTATTTACCATCCCTGTTCAGCCTAAAAGTCAGTTTCTTTACGAGTTGGATAAAATCTTATATCTGGTACCATCGGCAGGCCAAATCTGGGACTCTTTTCTCCAAAATTTGCAATTCCCTCGAGCAAAAAGTCAAGGAAATACATTTTCTACTAGTGGAATCTGCTGCTTGGACAGTTGCATTTTGTTTTTGGCACGCAGTTCAGTGTCTCTTTCCATGCGCGCCCAAAAACAAAATGCAGATGACGCAGCAGATTCCACTAGTAGAAAATGTATTTCCTTGACTTTTTGCTCGAGGGAATTGCAAATTTTGGAGAAAAGAGTCCCAGATTTGGCCTGCCGATGGTACCAGATATTTCTTCCACTTTTAACATAGTACAAAAGGTACAAATATAAATTTTATTTTGTAGGTTATATGTTTAATTAAAATTTTAGTCAATATTTAAAAAAATAAATACAAAAACTTGTTCAAAAAATATAACAAAAAGAAAATATTCAAAATGAAAAATTACAATTTTTTGAGAAATTTCTTGACCTATTCTCAGTGTATTTTTGGGAGAAAAGAGCTTTACTTTTGGCCTGGCGATGGTATCCATTGTTTTCTCAACTTAAAATACACAAAAATAAAAATGAATGCCTGACAAGGATTTGAACCTACCGATTTCATCCAGCAGTCCAATCGCTTACACCACTACACCACTGAGGCATATGAAATCTTGACTTAACTGAAGAGCTAAATAATACATGAGTCACAGGGACCCCCACTCGCCTCCCCCCTACTCCTCTGGTGCGCCATTCAAGCAAGTCAAGACAAGCAAGCTCGTTTCCTCACCGGGGACTAGCTGGATGCCTTCAAAGAAGAGCTCGCCGGATGTCAAGAAACGACGCCTAGATGACAACGCCAGCTGCGAATCCTGCCTCACCGACATCACCCTCGCCCCATCCTCCCCCCAGCTAAACGGCATTAGGTGTGTGAAATGCGAAAAATCCTTCTGCCTCACATGTGCCTCTGCTAAGCCCATCCAAGCTAAACGCCTTGCCAATGCCCTAGGCATCCCTTACCTAGTTGTCCTTTGCTTTGAATGCCAAAAATCCATAAAAGCCCCCTCCAACCCCCCCTCCAACCCCCTGGCTCCCCAGGCAGCAGCCGACCCAGCCCAGCCCGAAGCCCGCCTATCCGCCATCGAATCGCAGCTCCAAAAGCTCTCCGCTTTCCTCCTCCCTGCCCCGGCACCCAAGACCTCCTACGCGGCTGCCGCCTCCCGCCTTCTCCCCACCACTGCCCACACAAAGTCCCCCGCGCCTAATCTCCTGCAGGCCATCGATCAACAGGCAAAAGAAGAGGAGCGAGTGCGATCGGTGGTGGCCTTTGGACTACCGATGGAGACAGCAGAAGACCCCCTCAAACTTGCCACCGAGCTCAAAGAAGAACTCAACATCTCCAGCCTCATCCGGATCTCCAACGCCCGTCGCCTGCAGCCCCGCCAATGCCCAGGAAACAACGCCACCTCCAGCCCCCACCCTCCCCTCCTACGCATCACCTTCGAGACGCCCGATGGCCAGCAAGCAGCCCTCTCTGCCGCCCGCTCTCTCGCCTCCTCTGCCAGCTTCGCCGGTGTCTTCCTGCGCCCCGACCGAACCCCTGACGAGCTTAAACTTCTCAAGCTGAGAGCTACTAGGCGCGATGAGTTGACAGCAAATCTCTCAGAGGCCGAACGCTCCAGCACCTCCTTTAAAATTCGCTATGGCCGCCCGGGCTTCCCCCTCATGCGGATCGTCGACGGCAGCTTCGACCCCAGCTGGTCCGACAGGCCTTCCCCAACAACGTCCTCAACCACTCCAGCCGCAACCCCCGCCGCCCTCCCAGCCAGCCTCAATGCAGCCGCCCCATCCTCCTCCTGGGCTACGATGGTACAAGAAGCAGCAAGTCAGCCCCCTCCCACTATCCCTCCCACCCGTCTGGAAGCCACACCCGCCCTCACACAGCCCCCAGCCACTGCCACTCCCTCCCCTTTTCCCTGAGGCCCCCCAGCCCACTCTCCCCACTTCCACCTCACACCTCCCCCTCAACCTTTCTGTTCTTTAATGCCCGTGGTCTCAACTCTGCAACTGTTTCCCGCCCCAAACTTCAACTTTTTGAAACGTTGCTTCTCTCAGGAACAGCCCAGATCATTGCTGTTGTAGAAACCTGGCTCTCCCCCTCCTTCCCCTCCAGCTTGTTCAATTGTAATGCCAAATTTTCTGTGTTTCGTTGTGACAGGCCTACCCAAGGGGGAGGAGTAATGTTCATCACACATCCCTCTCTCCATACCTACTCCCCTAGCCTTCCCCCGCCGCCCAGCCCCAACATTGAGTTTGCAGCCATTTGTGTGGGCAAATCCCCCTCTTCCAAGCCTGCTCTCTGCCTCTGCTGGTACCGACCCCCCCAACCAATCAACCGAGCTTCTAAACCTCACACTCAGGCTTCCCACACTCTGCCTCCCACCCTGGCCTCCCATTTTTCCTCCTTTGCTGTGATGCAAACCTCCCCCCAAATAGACTGGCCCCGCCCTCCACTCCCCTTCCACGCCAGGCAGAGGACTCTCATTGACTGGGCTTCCTTTCACGGCCTCTCGCAGATTGTCTCCTCTCCTACCAGGAAAAACAGCCTCCTAGATTTGTTCTTTGTGAGCCCTCACTGGCCAGCCACACTCGCCCTAGTCGAAGCGCCCCTCCTGCTTAGCGACCACTGCTCAGTGAGAGTCCCATTGACACTGCCCAGCGGGGATCCAGGCCGCCGGACGACGGGCAGGGGGCCTCGGAACACACCTGGCTCTGGGGGAGGGCTGACTTTGATGAGCTAAATTCTATTCTAGCTAGAGCTGACTGGGAGTATCTGGCCGGGCTCTCTTGGGACAGCGGAAGCTTCCTAAGCTAATCAACCTTATTCCTGACAGAGGCTATAGAGGCATCAGTGCCCTCAGCCTCTCTCCATCCACTAGCCAAACTTCCCGCCCTGCCCGTGGCCCTCTTCGCCCGCCAACTCTCCGCCTCCTAGCAACAAGAAACAGACTCTACCGCCTCAGAAACTCCTCCTCATCTTTTAAACGCCGCTTCTCTAGGCTAGCTAAAGCCTGT
>JASANA010008173.1:0-15353 GCA_030248095.1 Ptycholaimellus sp. GST1_10
TTTTAAATCATCCTTTTTAAGAAATGTTTCCTCTTGACGACTATTTTATATTTTTAAATAATGACTGAATATGATGACCGTTTTTTAATTGGTGCGAAGACAGATAAGAAGCACGATTCTGACAGGCGTTTTGTGATGACTTGGTAGAGAGGGCCGAAATGTGTACAAGATTGCTTTCTCCTTCGCTACCGTGTACTTTTGCGCTCTCACCAGCATGCAGTCAACTTATTTAGCCCACCATTTACATGCTAGCTCGAGTGGTTCTCCTATGCCTTTGCTTTGAGTCGTGAAACCAAAACCCCACCCCTCACATACTCGCCCACTTTGAAACAAGATTTAAACAGAACGCAAGCTGTGATCAGGAGGAAGTGTACACAGCATTTACGCGCCAAGAGACAAAGGAGAGCGATAAAAGGGGCCTGGCTTGGGAGCCTGTTGAGGCCTGTCCAGGCATGCCCAGGCTTTGGACAGCAGCAAGGGGGGGGGACGAGGCAAGGCTGCCATTGGTCCGTTTGAACTGTGGGCCGGAGAGATTACCGCACGCGCCAAACTCGGGCCCCACACCCACCCAGCCCCCTGCCCCTACTTTCATTCACTCCACTCTTTGGAACCCAGCCTTCTTGCACACTCTCAGCCCAGCCATGAGCTCCGTTGTGAGCCCGCTGAAGAGCCCGCTCAAGCGCATCGATGTCAACGCCGATGAGAACCTGTCCCCGGCTAAAAGATCAAAGGTTCTTTCGATGCTTTTCTTTTCCTATCAATCTAATGGTTTCGTTGGCATTCATTGACTCCCGAGTCCAGTGAAACGCAGTTCAAATTCTTTGAAAAGGAAGGTTCGTAGAATCAAACTGAGCCAGGGTTGAAAGAGACTGGGGGCCTCTAGAATACCTACAGCCTAGCCTAGAGGAAGCAAAGTGCGCGAATAAGCCAGCGAGGCCTAAAAAATGAGCATTTTGTTGTGAATAGTTGCCAGGCTAGACCCAGGCTGTTTGTCTGGATGGAGGCTCATTGTGAGTCTGAGCCGTCTTGTTGCGCTGAGTCTAGGTCAGAGGTTGAGCCTAGTCACTCCTCCATCATGAAGCGCTCCCACACCGCCGACATGGAGGACGTCTCCCAGGACTCCACCCCCAAGGTCGCCCCCCCCAAAACCCAGCCTCATTAACCTTCGTTCCCCTCATTTCATCACCAGCAGGAAGTGAGTTCCAGGATACGCGGGAGATCGTCGCGGAAACTGTGGGCAAGATCAAGGAGGCAGCAGAGCAGCGGCGACAGGACCAGCCCCCCTCGCCCAAGAAGACCAACTCCACCCAGGTTTGCCTCCCTCCCTCCTTTTGCGATTGGGATTTGTTTGTTTAGCCAACGAAGTTGGGGCAAAGTCAGTAGGAGGTAATCACAGGAGATGAACATAAAAGAACAGGAGAGGCTCTATAAGGCCGTACGAAGGCTTTGGCGAGTTGACAAGTAGAAATGATCATATAAGACGAGCGCTTTTGTTTCAAAGCAAAACAAATTGTAAATATTAAAATGGAGAAAATCCAGCCTGGCAGAAGATGATTGCATCTGAGCAATCTCATTCTTATCGATTTATTTTGAAATGAATATGGAAGCCTTTGTGAGGTGGAGAAAAGCCAGGCGGAATTGGAGCGTGAGACGGAGCCGCTGCTGAAGGAGAACCCGCGGCGCTTCGTCATCTTCCCTATCAAGTACCACGACATCTGGAAGATGTACAAGAAGGCCGAGGCTTCCTTCTGGACTGCCGAGGAGGTTCCACTCCCTCTTTTTCCCCAGGAGAATCAATCCAAAGCTGGTGATAGGTGGACCTGTCCAAGGACCTGGAGCACTGGAGCAAGCTGAGTGAGTCGGAGCGTGAGTTCGTCAGTCACGTGCTGGCCTTCTTCGCGGCGTCGGACGGGATCGTGAACGAGAACCTCGTGGAGCGCTTCTCCGCCGAGGTCCAGGTCACCGAGGCCCGCTGCTTCTACGGCTTCCAGGTCGCCATGGAGAACATACACTCAGAGATGTACTCCCTCCTCATCGACACCTACGTTCGGGATGCCGAGAAGAGGTTCACCCTGCTCTCTCCCCTCCTTCCTATTTGAATGCTTGCAATCCCAGGGGACAGGATAGGGAATCGAAATTATGTCGGCCTGTCCCCTGGGATTGCAAATATTCAAATAGGCTTCCAACCTGCCAAGTGGATGTGAGGCAGCTTAGAAAGGCATGTGAATTGGGCAGGGAGTACCTGTTCAACGCCATCGAGACGATGCCGCCGGTGAAGAGGAAGGCGGACTGGGCGCTGCGCTGGATCGGGGACCGGAACGCTCCGTTCGGGGAGCGGATCATCGCCTTCGCGGCGGTGGAGGGCATCTTCTTCTCCGGCTCCTTCGCGGCCATCTTCTGGCTCAAGAAGCGCGGCCTCATGCCCGGCCTCACCTTCTCCAACGAGCTCATCTCCCGCGACGAGGGCCTCCACTGCGACTTCGCTTGCCTAATGTTCAAGCACCTCCTCAACCGACCCGCCCAGGAACGCATCCTCGAGATCATCACCGAGGCTGTGGCCATCGAGCAGGTTCGTCTTTTCTGGGCTTTTTTCAATTTTTGTAGTTTTTTTCGGAAAAAACCCTAAACAAGAGAAGAATAACTACGGAAGAGGGAATATAGCATCGTATCCATATTCAAAGCTTCACTTTGTCAACCAGCTAGGATGAAAGGGAGGCTGAAGTGGTGTCCCCAGCCTCTTCAGCCAATGAGGAGAGATGAGGTTGCAGGAGTTCCTGACGGATGCTCTGCCGGTGGACATGATCGGCATGAACTGTCGGCTGATGAGCGAGTACATCGAGTTCGTCGCCGATCGCCTCCTAGTCGAGCTAGAGTGCCCCAAGGTTTCTCCTCCCCTCCTCTCCCCAGGCCAATGGTCAGCTCAAAGCTACCCTCTGCTGCAGAAGTGGAACACGCGCAACCCCTTCGACTTCATGGACATGATCAGTCTGGAGGGGAAGACGAACTTCTTCGAGAAACGCGTGGGCGAGTACCAGAAACTCGGCGTCCTCGGATCCCCCGCCGACCGCGTTTTCACCACCGATGCCGACTTTTAGCCTTCCACATCCCCCTCAGCCCTTTCAGACACCCCTGCCTTTCCTCATGCTCAGCTTTACAGCTTGTTCCTTGAGTGCGGTTTTTTTGGCAACATTTAGCCTCCATTTTGTCTTTTTTGTGCAAACAATTATTGCCAGGGAATGCTGTCCATTTCGCGTTTAGTCACGGTTTGCATTCTGTTGTGGATGCGTGGATCTATTTGGCAGTTTATGGACTGAATCTAGCTGCCCCCGTCTTCTGCTGTAGCATTTTGTCGATTCTTTGCCGCTCGTTGTGTTTGAATCCTATCGACCGATTCGAATTAAATCACCTTGTTCAAGTAATTCCCTTTTCCGACTGAAAATGGCGCAAGAGCTTGAAAATTACTGCAATTATAAAGCTCTGGCAGTTTTTCAAGTGTTTAGGCACTATTTCCTGTTATTTAATTTTCATTTCAAGTCATAAGCTTAATTCATTACATGAAACAATATTGAAAAACACCATTAGTCATAAATACGCCCGTCTTCCGTAGAGGGGAAAGGTTCAACAATCGTTCGCTCTGACTCATTTTCGTCCAATGTTTTAGAAGACGAGAGAATTTCACCTCCAATATCCTTGTTGACCTGGATTTGAAATTTGTTTTCTACAGTAAAGATAAAACCTCACCATAAAATGCAAAAGCAGCAGAAAATGTCAAAACCTTGTAAATTCGATGGTGAGCCCATTCGAGCAGGAGGACAAGCGCTGCCAGCAGGGCTCCGATTGGCAGAAGACTGAAAGCGCTGGTTAGTTGCAGCAGGCTTAGAGGACGCGGCTCCAGCTCCTTTTCACCGTCCACCAGATCGCAAACGGGCGCTTTCGGAGACCGTAGATGCCAGATATGATGTTGTTGCATCAGCCTATCCACAGAACCATTCAGTGCCATTCATAAAGCAGTTTTATTTTGCTAGAAACGGAAAACGAGAAGCCAAAAACTATGCCGACTAGGAGTGCGGTAGAAGTAGAGACCAAACAAACCTAAGAAAGAGTCCGTGAAAGCCTTGATTGGAGCCTTTTTGGAGTAGGGTGAGCAGTGGGAGGGCGGCAGGGCTGGCGCGACGCAGGAGCCATGCGTAGGAGACAGGGTCGCTGTCAGTTGGCTGGATGAAGTGGACGCCGCAGTGGAGGCTGGGCACTGCCCTCTGCAAACTCATCCAGGAGATGCCGATCTGACACTCGTCCTCCCCGTCCCCCAGCACTGCTTCAGCTGCTGCCCCGTGGCTCTTCACCATTCCGGCTATCTCGTAGCTGCAGTTCACTTCAGCTGGAATTGGGAACTGGAAACTAGGCGAAGAGAGCTTATTTGGAGAAGTAACAGTGGCTTAAAGGGTGCTCTCTGAAAGATGGGTGAAATCCAAATTGTGCCATGGAAACGGTTTTGAGCTGAGCACAGGGTATGATGAGCATGGCATTGCTGATTATGACAACCGTTGGGGCTAATTTGCCTCCTATCACAAAATATGGCCCACTATGTGAAGAGAGTTCTAAAAAGACCAGTCGCCACTTTTTTAGCCACTTTTGACCAGTTTTCACAATCTCTATGGAAATATTGAAGCTGAGTTTTTTCGAAAAACAACTTATCAAGAAATACATTTTTTCATACTTTTAGGTCAAAAATCAAAAAAATATGAAAATTTTGACATTTCGCAAAATGTGCCAAAATACGATTTTTAGCCATTTTCTCGTGCAATTTGTTGATAAACATCCCCAAAATATTAATCTAAAAAATATTTTATGTTTCTTTCGAACATGACCGTTTTGTGGCTTGCTCTTATGTTATTGGGCTGGCGCGAACGGAGCGTTAGCGAAGTGTCAGCACCCAGCCCCTCTTTTCGACCCAGGTGTACGTTTTCGGGGTTATTGCTAGATCTTAAAATTGATAAGGATTTTGTGCTTCATAGAAACGTCCAATGGTTCTGATTCTTTTTGCATTGGAAAAAGCATCATCGAATTGACCAAAACTCGCGAGAAATCTTCAAAAATTGGCAGAATTCGTGAGAAAATCCCTCAAAACCATTTGTCCGAACTCCTCCTCCTCCTTCTCCTTCTTCTTCTACTTCTTCTTCTCCGCATCTATTCAATGGACGATAGTAGGTATTCATTTCTTCCCCCACTCAGCCCCCCCCTCCCCGGGTCCTTGGGCCTCATGTATTGATTTTTATTCATAAGTCTTCAGTTAAACAACGATGCGTATTCACCAGTGGTCTAAGCGATTAAACAACTGGTTGAAACTGGGAGGTTCGAATCATTCTTAGGCAATCTTTTTTATTTTGGTAATTTTAAGTTGAGAAAACAACTGGTACCATCGGCAGGTCAAAATTAGAGCTTTTTCTCCCAAAAATCGATTGCCCTAAGTATAAATCCTGGAAATTTCATAAAAATATGTTAGTTTGCCAATAAATATGAATTGTATTTTTGATTTTCGAATCTTTTCTTTTCGTTATATTTTTTAAATAAGTTTGTTTTTTATTTATTATTTATTTTAATAATATCTTAATATATTTTCGATTCTTTTTTTATGTTTGTTATATATTTTTATGAGTTTATTTCTATTTATTTATTTTTTGTATATTATAAAATAATGTAAAATTGTATTTATACATTTTATACTATATTAAAAGTGGAAGAAATAACTGGTACCATCGGCAAGCCAAATGTGGGCCTCTTTTCTCCAAATTTTGTAATTACCTCGAGCAAAAAGTCAAGGAAATACATCTACTACTAGTGGAATCTGCTGCGTCATCTGCATTTTGTTTTTGGGCGCGCATGGAAAGAGACACTCAACTGCGCGCCAAAAACAAAATGCAACTGTCCAAGCAGCAGATTCCACTAGTAGTAGATGTATTTCCTTGACTTTTTGCTCGAGGTAATTACAAAATTTGGAGAAAAGAGGCCCACATTTGGCTTGCCGATGGTACCAGTTATAATATAGTACAGGGTGTTCAAAAGCTTGAATTTGATGATCTATTTCTCCAGCCCACAAATAGCTAAAGAGTTGAAAATTGGTATGAATATACCTCCAACCCTCCTTAGTTTGCATATAAATTTGTGGGTTAATTTATTGAGAAGAACTCGAGAAATAGTCGTTTTTGTAAAGTCACCCAAAACTGACAGCATAACTTATTTTCATCCCACTCGAGGAATGATTTATCAACCAGATCTAAGCCGTTTAGGCTCAAAATTTCAGACAATAAAGGTGTAAGAGTCTATAGACATGTAAAATTTTAGCTTTCTAGGTGGTTCTGTGTTGAGAAACAGCCTCCAACATACAGCAACATTTCGCCTTTTCCCATGGTGTATGGTCAGCCCAGCTGGAAAATGCTATGAAACAAAAGGGAGGGGGTAAGGTGGCTGGCTATACGTTGGATGCTGTTTCTCGACAAAAAAACCACCTAAAGAGCTAAAAATTTACAAGTTTGTTATAGACTCCTAGCCCTTTATTGCCTGAAATTTTGAGCCTAAATGGCTTAGCTATGGCTGAGAAATCATTCCTCAAAGTGGGAGGGAAATAATTTACGCTGTCAGTTTTGGGTGACCTTACAAAAATAATTATTTCTCGAGTTCTTCTCTATGGATTGATCCACAAATTTATATACAAACTAAGGAGGGTTGGAGGTATATTCATACCAATTTTCAACTCTTTAGCTTATTATTGGCTGGAGAAATAGACCATCAAAGTCAAGCGTTGCCTGTTAACTTGAACACCCTGTAGTGCAGCAGCAATGCAAAAGTTTGGCACCTAACTTTTCAACACGTTTTATGGTGCCAAATTTTTGCATTGCACCAGGGCTCCTGATAGAAAACTATTGAGCAGTGCTGAAACGAATGGACAATGCTCACTGGCTGGCTCGCTCTTTGATCCAATCGGTGGGCTTGGAGGAGAAAGCCTGTTTTGCGATCATCTCTGGAGGACTTAGTTCTGCTCCGATTACCATCACACCTAAAACAAAACACGGCATACAGAAAAACACGCGCGCCCCCGCCCTGTGTGGTGTAACAGCAGGAACATAGCGAGATTCTCTTTCGTAAGTCACCGGAAGAGGCCCGGAAGAGCCGGGAAGGAGAGCGGAACAGGTTAGGGCATCTTGGGGAAAATAGACAGACTGATCCCGGCCTCCCTTCCGCCCGCCTCGTCAACATGGGACGGACGAAACAGGTTTGGGAAACATCACAGCGCACCCGCGGGGCGGCCGGGAAGGTAATAGTGATCACACCACAGCTAGGGCAGGCAGAGGAACGGGGCCTCGGATCTAAGCTACAAGCAACACTACGAGGACGGGAAGGTCATCACTGGGGTCAGCGGAATATTGGGGCCGGAGTAGTAGAGCGAGAACGTGCCAGTGTCGATCTCGAACCTCGCACGGATCGTGGCGGCTGGATGGCAGTTGGATCCCATGGTAGTAGGTGGACGGAGCTCATCGAGGGCGTTCGATCGATCCTCACTCTCGAACCCGCCAGGCTTCGCGACCCGACCCGGTCGACATCTCGGGAGAGGGCCCGTGAGCGATGCAGACTGGGACTCCGACTCCGTGAGTTGGCACGACCAAACGTAGCCGTAGAGAGAGCCCGTGAGCGATGCAGACTGGGACTCCGACTCCGTGAATTGGCACGACTAAACGTAGCCGCCGCTCCTCGGGAGTCCAATCTGACGAGGTCCATCGCAGAAGCAGAGCGGGACAAGGGCGCCTCCACTGGGAGAAACTGAGTGTCTGAATTCTCCGAGATGCGTGTCCCATTGGCCGTGATCCATCGCGGAAGATAGTCAGCGACGTCCCACCCTTGTAGTCTCTCTTTCCACTCCCTTGTTTTCCTCCTGGCATCAGCTCCCCACGAAGTGTACTGTGAGACCCAGAAGAGGAAGACGCCCGCTGCGATGACAGCCAGTATGGCCAGAATGACTCCAACGACCGTGATGACTGGTTTGACTATGGAAGAACCCAGGTTGTTGATGCCAGACCAGGAAGTCCTGGCTAGCCCTTGTGCTCCTTCGGATAACGTCCCCACGATGTCTCCTACTGCATGACCGTAGGCTTCGATCCCTTGCACCACGCCGCTGGGGTCAAGGGAGAAATGACTCGTGTAGTTCGTCAGTCCATTTAGTTTCCTTTCCAAGATCGGCAGGCTTGACGAGTAAGCGACGAGGGCCGCAAAGGGGGGCATCAGCCGCGAGTTGAAAAGGACTGGAGTGTCGTAGGTGATGTTTGGTTGTAGATGGTGGATGGCGGGTGCTTGTAGGAGGGTGGCAAACGAGCCATGGGTGAAGTTCTTGAAGAACGCTGAGGTCTCGGCTGCTGATACTGGATCGACGAACCGGAAGGGGTGGACATGGTGACAATCCGCCAACGGGCTGTGGTAGGTGAGGTCCTTTCCCACTCCATCCGGCAGAAACAGAGTCTCTCCGGTCTTTAGACGGACTGGTAGGAAGAGATAGCATTTCTTTTCCCCTGGAAGTTGGTGATACGGGTAGATCGCTTCCACGTCTGCCTCTACACATTGGGAGATGTAGATGGCCGACCCTCGGACTTCGGCCGAGATGTCCATTCGACCGGTGAGGGCACGGATTCCGTTGGTGGGGCTCATCCTGACCATCTGTTTCAGAACTTGGTACTGATGGTCTTCCAGTACACACATTCGATGCTCGTCGCTCAACTCCACCCGCTCCATCATGTCTACCAGTTCGTCTACGACGTAGTGAAGTTTAGCTTCCACTGGGTCGTGATGTTCCACCCAGTTCTCTATGCTGAGCAGGGCCGCGTGGATAGCCTCCTTCCTCGCTCCCTTGTCGAAGTCCCAATGGGGTTTGGCTGTGGTGGGAGGGAGTGAGTAGAGTCTTCTTGTTCGGGACTGGGTGATGGTGGGCAAGTCCCTTTCCATCCTCCTTCTTTCCTTCTTTCCGGGATCTCCGGCCTCGTCGTCTCTCTTGGTGTTATTGATGCGCAAGGCTCCCCCTTCGTGGGAGAGAAGAGTCCCGACGGGAAGGCAGCTCATCGACTCCTTGGTGTATGGGAAGTCGTCCTCGGGCGGGTAGGTGGAAAAGGTTGTGGATAGTTTGGGAATCCTCACTCGTGAATCCATCACGTCGCCGACGAAGCTTCCAAAGTAGCGGAATGGGCAGTACTTGAGTACCGGCGTGTCGTTCCACACAATGGTATATTGAGGTTGAACGCAGCTCTCTTTCTCTATCTGGCATCCCTTCAGTGACCCGAGGCTCGAAGTGAGAGCTTGGTGTCCCGCGTACACTGTCCCCTCTAGGACGTAGAGGTTGATCGTTTTATACGTGTACGTTCCGCTGCAGCAGTGCCATTCGTAGTGCAGGGACTGATTCGTGGACCAGAGAAACTTATCGATCTGCACCAGCTTCAGTTTCCGGAACTCGTGTCCCGTCCAGGCTCGTTCGCATTCATCAGCCGGCACGTTTAACTTCTCGATGGGGTTAGACAAACCCCAGTTGAGGTGTGACACGAAGCCATTCCACCAGGTGGTTGTAGTGGTGATCTCCATGATGCACTTTGCGGCTGGCGCACTAGGTGCTTCTGTAGCGGGAAGCCACAGGTCCACGTCGTGGTAGGAGCGTTCTGCTGGTTTTCCGTAGATCGAACAGTCCCTGGTTCTTTCTGGAAGGAGGAACGGTCGACCTCCCCCACTGTGTCGATGACACAGCTGGAACTTCACGTTTTCCGGCGGCGGTGCTGATTGGTCCAGTCGGTGCCGAGTTCCCTGGAGGATGGTGCGGCTGATGTCCGCCGCTGAGGGGACGGCTTCGTCGTGGATCGGAGCGTGGTCTCCGAACGTCAGCTCGGCTGTAGCTGGGGAAAGTAGACACACGGCGAGTAGCATCAGCGTCGCCATACGTCTGAGCCCTTGACTGTTCCCCGACGTCCGAACGGTCGGGCTTGGTTGAGGGTCACGCTTCTGTGCTTCCTTCTTCCTCTCCGCTCTTCGCCTTTTGGACCTGGCTTTGCTCTTCCGTTTCTTCGCCCGGTGTCGCTCCTCTCTTCGTTCTTCCTCTGACATTGGAGTCTCTGTGAACTCGTACCGCCAATGGGCTGGCTTGAACGAATGCTCGGTCACTTTGAGCGTGCTGACTTCGTCGGGAAATCTCCTCCGTCGCCATCTCTTCACTTCTTCTTTTAGGAACGTGGGGCGAAGAGCCTGCTTCCCCACGAGCCCCGAACGATCATCTTTGAACTCGACCGTAAAGGGAAGTTCCACATGACTCAAGAATCTGGCCAGGTGGACGATCTCTCCTCTGGTCATCGGCGCCAGGTCTGGATGCCCCAGAAAGTAGTAGGTCGACCAGTCTAGTTTGAGATACTTGAGTTTGGGCGGGGGTAGACCCGGTGGGGTGGTCTCTTCCCGTGGGATCTCGTCCTCTTTCCGAAACACGCAGAAGGTGTCCCAGGCTAGATGGTCCAACAGCAGGTGGGTGACCGTCCCGAGCTTGGAGAGAACGTAGAATCGGCTGGGAGAGTGGACGACGACGTTCGAGAAGTTCAGGAGGGATAGGTGTGTGAGGGCCGGGAGTCTCTTCAACCGGTCGACCAGCGGTTCTTTCCCTTCTGGCTCCAGCTCTCCGGTGTAGTGCAGTTTGGTGATGGTCGGCGGTAAGTCCTCTATTCCCGCCGTGGCCGCTGCGGTGAGGTTGGGCGCTAGTCCCGCAAGTCCAGAGAACCTTCCATCTACCCTTAGGTCCTTCAGCTCCCGTAGTATCCTCGTTCCCGTTGGGGGCTTCTCCGTGGTATTTCGTGAGAGGGCCCAGGTGCCCCGAGTGTTGAGTCGTAGGCGTTCCAGCAGGTTTGGCAAGCTGTCCCACACTTGGCTAGGCCCGCTCTCCTCATCCCAGGTCTCTCGCTCAAAGTGGACTCTAGGAAGACGCAGCGTGGCCAGGTTTGGCGTCAGCCTCCTCAGATAGGGCATTCTTATGACCGAGAAGCAGTGGAAGCTGAGGGTCCGAAGTTGGGGCAACGGCTCGGTCCAATCCCCTCCAAGTCGGAATCTTCCGTCCTGTGAGGCCCCAAGGTGAAGGGTGCGTAGCTGCTGGAGTTGGCTCAAAGCCGCCCAGCTTTCGGCGGAAAAGTTCCGTAGTCCATGGATGTGCAGTGTCTTCAGTCCCGTCACCAATCGGGCTACGTTCAGGATGGAGGGCTCATAGCCAAGGGTCAGCTGAGTGATTCCGGGTTTCTCCAGTGTTCCAATCGACCCTTCGAACATCGTCACCGTCTTCACTCGATCCGGCAATGCGTCCCATACATCCGCGGTCATGCACCGGAGCCGGACCGAGTGCATCTTCCGGCTGTGTTGGCAGCAATGTACGATCGTCTTCTCGTAGGTCCCTTCGACGTCCTCGCTAATGTTTTCAGCCGAATGGAAGCCTCGAAACACTCTCAACTGCCGGGTTTGGTCATCCGACATGGGGCTGTCTAGGATGGTTGGCATGTCGAAGCGGCCGACGGGAAGAATCGCTCCAGGATCCGTCTGCTCTTCGTCTCTTCTCCAAGGTAGGCGAATCTTGTTCTTCCGCCGGCAGGGCAAGTAGTGACTGGGTTCTCGGGCACCAAGGACGTTCGTCATGTTCTTCAAGGTGTCAGGTCTTCGTAAGGCGTTGCAGGCCAGGAGCTTTCGGAGATGTGGTCCCAAGGTGGCGACCATCCGATCTTCTCGTATCTCCTCCTGGGTCAAGGTTTCCTCATTGCCACTGTCCCCGTCGGATTCCACACCGACGGAGAGGTCTTCCATCTCCTTGCTCGCAGCATCCTCTCCTTCTCCTTCCGTCTCTCCTAGTTTCCCGACTCCCAACATCAGGACTTGTCGTCGTCCCAATACTGGAGCTAGATTCCTCGATGGGGGCAGGAATTGGATCGGCGGTGGTATGGAGAGTGATGACGAGAGCGGAGCTGATCCCTCACGCCAGGGATTTGGTGGTGTCGCTATCCACACTGATCTCTGTCCTCCCTTTTCCGTCATCTCCTCCCTTGCCTCTACCAGTTCCCTCCAGATGAACCGGTGAAGGTGCTCTTGGACTGGTCTGTCTACTGGATATCCGATCCTTCTCAGGTCAGTCTCCAGAGCCTTGATCCGTTCTGTCGATCCTCCGTGTCTGGCCAATGGGTCCGTAGGGCTCCTGAGTACTTCCTGGAGCCGTGCACGGGTGAGAGGGAAGTCGAGGGACTCTTCTAGTCCACGTGTCGCGATCTGAGGCCCTTCTGTGTGCTTGCTTCCTAGCTTCCCTTTTCCATTCGTCAAGATGGCCGTCCTTGGAGGAGGACTTCGTCTGGCTTGGAGCGGTGATCTCGCGTTCCCCACCACGAAGCTTCCTAATGGACTGGGGAAAATAGCTAGTCCTGGGCGGAGTTGGCTACTCCAAGGCGCGGCGGTGGCGAGGGCGAACGCGTTCACGTCTTGTCCGAAGAGGATGTCCACCTCCATCAGTTCCTCCTTGTTCCGCGGCGGCATGTTCAGAAGTTCAGGGTGCCGCTTCCGGATCCGATCCCACTCTTCCCCGGTGAAGGGGGCTTCGAGGGTGAGTGGTGGACAGACTTCTCCTTTGGGAACCCAGGCCTCCAGGCTGAACTCAAACCCACTGGGTGCGCGGACGTTCAGCTCTACCTTCCTCATCCACATCTGGCGTCGCTCCTTGTGTCCGAAGACTCCGGTGTTGATTTCTTGCTCGTCCAGTGTTCTCAGTCCCAGCCGCTCCACCACGCGGTTGGACACCGCCGTCATTTGGGAACCGGAGTCCAGGATGCACGCTACGTCCGCCGAATCTTCCCAATCTTCGGAGTAAAGTTGTGCTGGGAAAGTAAGCATGATGGGTCCTGGGGCCCCCCCCCCGCGCCCCCCCCCGTCAGGGTGTCCTCCTCCCGACGCCACCACGCCGCCCGCCCCCCCCCCCGCCCCCCCCCCCCCCATCCACCCCCCCCCCCCCGCCCCCCCCCCCCTCCACCCCCCCCCCGCGCCGGCCACCCCCCCCCCCCCCCCCGCCTCTCCCCCCCCCCCCCCCCCCCCCCACCCCACTCCCCCCCACCCCTCCCCTCCCCCCCTCCCCCCCCCTTGCTTGCGAGTGGGGGATGAAGTTCCTGCCCGAGAGGTGTTGCGAGGCGCAGGTGAACGACTCTGACGTCTCCCTCCGCTCCTCGTTTCGCGTTCGCCACTGCGGTTGCGAGGGCGAGGCGAAGTGTAACGAGGGGGGCTACGCGACTGTCTGCGCTGCGGGCTTCTGCTCGTCCGTCGGGTACTATCTTCCTGCCGGCGGCGAGAAAGCGAGTTTTGTCTGTGTTTGTCCGGAAAGGCGTCGTAGCAGATGGCTGAATGGTGGTGTGGCTGGCAGCAGAACTGACAGTTGTACTGCGATCTGCAACTGCTCGCGTCGTGTCCTTCTACCAGACATTTGTAGCAGCGCCGAAATTTCGCCGCTTGGTCTTTCCTTTGTTTGGCAGTAGTGAAGCGATGGCAGTTGATCGGTTTGTGGTTCCCTGCACAGAAGGCACAGGCCGGGTCTCTTGCTGGCGTTGGTGTTGCGTTCGTCAGTGTAGTCACTTCCTTATCCATTCCGGCGGAGAGGATGTTGGAGCGAGATTTAGTCGAGTGCGAGTGTTCTCTCGAAGTGTGTCTGCTGTCAGTTCGCCCGGCCCGCATCACCCTCTTGGATTGCAGCAGTCGGGCCTCTTCCTCGAGTAGAGGTATGAGGTGATTGATGCTGATGTCGTGTAGGTTGATGGACCGCAGTTTATGGAGACATCGATTGTAGATGCTGGTGGGCAGCTTACTCAGGACCGTCTGCGTAAGGTGAAGCAGCTTCTCCTCCGGCAGTTGGCACTGCACCCGGAGAAAGTAGAAGCTAGACCTGAGCTGGTCGAGGAAGCTGTCCAGGTTGTGATCTGACACTGATGGTAACTGCTCGATGTCTGTCTTGGCTCGTTGGATGAGGAGCGTCGGATTCTCGTAATCTCGTGTCAACAAGGTGAGGATGACTTCGAAGTTACCAGGGTCCGCCAGGTACCGCTGCACCTTCTTGAGTGGTTCTCCTTCCAAGCACTGTCCTAGGATTTGGATTCGTCGATGGGGGTCATTGGTGATCCGATGGATGAGGTTGAGGAAGGCGGACTTCCAGGTGGGAAAATCCAATGGATCTCCCTTGAAGCGAGGGTATTCGATTGGCGGAAGTGTCTGCCTAAGCTGCTCTCGCTCTTGTTGGAGGGACAGGTGATGGAGAATCTGTTGACAGTACTGCAGCGACGCCGCCCCTATTCCTTGCATCGCTGGATTCGGGCCCCACTGACCGGCTTGAGCTGGTATTGGTTGTCCGGGGGGTGGCGGGGGAGCGTAGTGTTGCGGTTGGGGGGCGTACTGCTGTTGTGCGTAGTACTGTGGTTGCGGATCGTAATGTTGTGGCGGTGGTGGAGGGTGCGCTCGGGGTGGAGGGGGTGGGTCATAGGCTACTCGAACCCCTTCCGAAGCCCGTGGTGGCACTCCGTCGAATGGAGCATGTGGTGGTGGGGCGTAGCGAGGGGGAGGGGGTTCTGCGGATCCGCCCCCTCCCTCTCCCACCGGGTGTCCACCGGAAGGAACATGTGTCGGAGGATAGGGGGTCATTCCGGTTCTAGCCTCCTGGTGATGTGGAAGTCCGCGTCCTGTCCCTGGTCCCACGTCCAGCGTCGACGGCCGTGTCGGAGAAGCCATCTGATTTGCCTGGGGCGGGTATTGCTCTCCTCCTCTCGCGGTCTCAGTTGGTGGTCCAGGGGGTGCTGGGGGGCGGAATGATGGTGGAGGCGGATGAGTTGACTGTACCCAGGCAGCTACGTCCCTTGGGTCACCATCGAAACGGTAGTGGTGCGTCTCCACTCGAGTGGGTTGGTCTCCAGGGGGTAAGTCTTCCGGAGGGGGTCGGTAGACGTTGTCTTCCACCGTTCCTCTTCCTCTCTCTGGGGCCTGGTCTGGTTGCTCTTGTTGTTCTGGCCGTCCGGGACCCACCAATACGTGGAGCTGTCTCCCGACCCTTTTCTTCTGCGGTCGCGATGGTCCTCCCGGCGGTGCCGAGTGTGAACGAGGAGGTGGAGTTCTTGCTGACGTCCTCTTATTTTTGACCTTCGGTCGTACTGGCCTTAGTGCTCCGCTCTGGATCTGGTCCCCTGATCCCATGTTCCTTGCATGAGTCTCAGGACGGTGCTGATGGTGGGTGGTGTCGAGCGTGGTGACGGTCTGCGCCTGTTGTGTGTTGTAGCAGTACGTAACTAAACGAA
>JASANA010008176.1:0-47625 GCA_030248095.1 Ptycholaimellus sp. GST1_10
AAATGAGGCGGCTGAGTAGGAGGGGACTGGCGACTTCCGTGTAAGGCGCGGCCTGGGGTAATGGAAGCGAAGAGGCTCTTCTGGGCACGGGCGCCCCACCAGAGTGCCCCTCTCTCCTAGAGAGCGTCTCTCCTAGCAGCTGAAGGGCTGTGCAGTGCGCTGGGGGCAGAGCCCTCTTCGCATTCAGCGGGAACAGTGCTTCTGGGCACTCCTGGGTCTGGTCGGAGCTAATAGGGGCGCCCCCCCCACCGAACTTCCTGTCCAAAGAGCCTCAATTGCTGCTCTCCCTCTGGCATTTGGTGACTGGTGCAATGGAGCGCAGGAGCATATTTTTCAGTCTGCAGGACTATTGGGTTTCACAGGCTTCTGCTGCTGATGAGAGGGGGGCGCAAAAGCCGAAAGGAGGGGGCTTTTTGCGCGATTATGCCGCTTTGTTTTCAGAGGAGGCAGGGTGGAGGGGGTTGTTTGCGGATTTTCCGGTCTAGATGCCCACACTTGCCCCTTCTCTCTCTGGCAAGAGTTGTCCCCCCAGCAGTGAATGGCCCTGATCCCACGCGTAGCCTTGTTCCTTGGGGATGGCGCATGGATGCAGAACTGGGCCCTGTCTCTCCCTTGCTCTGTTTCTGCGCCATCAGAAGAGGAAGAGGGAAAGGGGATGTAGGTTGGCGGCGATAAAAACACCTCTTGTTCTAGGTTAACCTCTCTGCCTTTGAATCCGTGACTCTAAGTTCACGCCACACTCTTCCTCAGACTAAGACGTCCTGAGAACCTGAATGAATGGAGAGAGGCCTGATTGAGTAGGTGGAGCCTTATCTTGGGCCGGGATCTGGATGCATACCGGAAGTGCTCTGGGGGCTGAGTGGAAAGGGCGGGGGCTGATTTTATGGCATTAGTCATTCCCTACTTTTTGCCTGCCCCTGAAAGCCTTTTTGCGTCCTCTTTTTCATGATTGCTGCATGACCAAGCTCAAGGAGGAGTGATGCAAAAGGAGGTGTTTTCAGACAGAGAACAAAAAGCGAGCGACATAATCTGCGATGGCCAGAAGAGCACCGCCGTCCTACCAGGAGTTCATCGGCCAGGTACACCATTTTCTCCTACCCGTCAAGGAAATGGTTGTAAATCACCCAATCTCAATCCTTTAGCGGTAGGAAGGCGTTGAAATGAGGGAGAGTTATTGCTGGGTGTCTAGGGTCTCCGATAAAGGATCTAGAATCTACCCCCAGGCGCCCCCCACTGCGACCCATACACACTGGCACCACCAGAAGACATCAGTCCATTGGCAAAGGCTGTGTTTGCGGGGCCCCCAGAGAGTAGCAGCAAGATAAAGCCCACATGTCCTGTCCTCCGTCCAGTTCCATTGACTTGGGCGCTGGCCTGGCAACAGCAGGCAAGAGTGTAGGCTGGGGCCAGGCGCTGTTTCGTCGACTCAGCTTCGCGCCGTCGGTGAGCCCTTTTGGTCTTTTCAAAAGCTCTCTGGCCTCACCACTTCAGAGCAGGCCGCCGCCTGGGGGGTCAGCCCAGTGAACGCCCTCCCCCTGGGTGCCTCCCGTTCTTTTAAGAGATCCCTCCCGACTTCATTTCATCCGTCAAGGCTCAGGGGGTGCGAATCGGCTGCCAAAGTACTCTAGAATTCTTCAATCCTTCTTGTGGCAGGCCAAGTAGTGAGTTGGTGTCTGCCTGGGGTCTGGAATGGGTGAGGAGGTGAGGTGATTGTGTGTTGACTGCAGGAGGCAGGCTCATCGCGGAGTGGAGTGCGAGTGACTGCGAGGCCGTGTCGAACTGCCAGCTCTGATAGAGGACGGCTGGAAAGTTTGGAGCGGGAGAATCGAGCCCTGATGGCCAACCAGGGGCGGCTGGTACAGGAGACCAACCTTCGCGTCCAGGTACGGTTTTTAAATTTTTATCTATTTCTTAAGGCCCGCTCCAATTTTCTTGCTTCATCTTTGGGGGGCGATTTTTGAAAAAAAAATTTGGTAGACAAAAAAGGAGCAAAAAGTAGCCCACGCACTACTTTAAAATTACCTTTATCAATCCATGTATGTAGATCGAACTTGCTTATACAATGAAACCATTTATAGTCCTATTGTTTCACGATCCATTACCAGTCTCCATTACGAGGTTTTGAAAAGCATCGATCCAAAATACGCATTTCTTAGCACAACTGCCAGCAACGATAACTTCGTTATTTCCTAGGGGGGAAACTTGCAACCATTGGCAGTTCGCCAAGCCGGCCCTCCCTGGGGCACCAATGCCTCATCAATCCCCCCTCCGCAGGGCAATAAGGGGCCAGGGAAGGCAGCAGGGAGCCAATTGCAGCGTCTGGGCGAGGAGGTGCGGCTGCTGAAGGAGGAGAACGGGCGGCTGGCGGCAGAGAACGCGGAGCTCCGCGACCTCTGCGTCTACCTCGACGACGACCGACAGAAAACCCGCCGCCTCAGTCGCGAGTGGCAGCGATTCGGACGCTACACTTCCGGCGTATAGCTTCCATATCACTCATTTTCTCTTCTTCTCCTACACACCTCAGCTCTGCCCCTACTGGGTGGGCAAGGAAGTCTTCATGCCTTTTAGTCTACGAGTTGGGTGAAATATGGGATGAAGACTTCTTTCCCCACCCAGTAGGGACAGGGTTGAGGTGTATAGGAGAATTGGGCTGGCGCGAACGGAGCGTTAGCGGAGTGTCAGCGCCCAGCCCCTCTTTTCGACCCAGGTGTACGTTTTCGGGGTTATTGCTAGATCTTAATTTTGATAAGGCTGCTGCTCGTCACAGAATGCTCCAATCGTTCTAATTCTTTTTCCATTGGAATGAACAACATCGAATTGACTATAGTTTCTTTTTGACTTTTGCAAAAAACAAATGTTTTTACAATGAAAATTGCAAAAAACCATTTGTCCGAACTCCTCCTTCTCCTTCTCCTTCTCCTTCTTCTCCTTCTGCTCCGCATCTATTCAATGAACGATAGTAGGTATTCATTTCTTCCCCCTTTCCCCCCTTCCCGGGTCCCTGGGACTCATGTATTTATTTATTCATAAGTCTTCAGTTGATCAAACAGACATATGCACCAGTGGTGTAGTGGTCTAAGCGATTGGACAGTTGGGTAAAACTGGGAGGTTCGAATCCTTCTCAGACAATCAGTTTTTTTTGGAAATTTTATGTTGAGAAAACAACTGGTACCATCGGCAGGCCAAAATTAAAGCTCTTTTATGACATTAAGATTTCTCCCCAAAATCGATTGCCCTAAGTATAAATCATGAAAATTTCACAAAAATATGTTATTTTGCCAATAAATATGCATTGTATTTCTTGATTTTTAAATCGATATTTTCTTTTTGTTATATTTTTTTAAAAAGGTTTATTTTTTATTTATTTTTTTTATCCAATAATATCTTAATATAAAATAATACATAACCAACAATAAAAAAATTTTCATTTATACATTTTATACTATAGTGAAATAAATTTCTGGTACCATCGGCAGGCCAAATGTGAATCTCTTTTCTCCTATAAAGTAAAAGTAAAAGTCATGAAAATTTCACAAAAAAATGTTATGTTAGTTAGCCAATAAATTGCATGGTATTTTTAATTTTCCATTCTTTTCTTTTTGTTATAGTTTTTTAATAAGTTTATTTTTTATTTTTTTATTTTTCAAAAATTGTCGAATAATTTAAAATTGTATTTATACATTTTATACTATATTAAAAGTGGAAGAAATAACTGGTACCATCGGCAAGCCAAATGTGGTCTCTTTTCTCCAAATTTTGTAATTGCCTCGAGCAAAAAGTCAAGGAAATACATCTACTACTAGTGGAATCTGCTGCGTCATCTGCATTTTGTTTTTGGCGCGCATGGAAAGAGACACTGAACTGCGCGCCAAAAACAAAATGCAACTGTCCAAGCAGCAGATTCCACTAGTAGTAGATGTATTTCCTTGACTTTTTGCTCGAGGCAATTACAAAATTTGGAGAAAAGTGACCACATTTGGCTTGCCGATGGTACCAGTTATAATATCCTATCCTAAGCTCCTCAGCCTCCATCAGGTCTGCTCTGCTTTGAGGTGATGAAGGAGGAGGTGGAGGCCTATCGGGGCAAGCTGACGGAGTTGGAGAGCCGGCAGGAGGCCCTGCTGAAGGAGAATGAGGAGATGAAGCAGCTGGCCATCTTTCTCGACGACCAAAGGGCCAAGGTCTCCTTTTGTGATGCAAGTCTCTTGAAATCGGGATTGTCTAGAAAAATTGTTTTCCAGATGCTCTGCGGCAAATGCAGCGGAGTCCTGAAACTGGCCAGCAGCCCGGGACAGCAAGGCCTCCTCATGCAGACGCCCACCCACATTCGCCACAAGCACAGCGTTGGCTTTTATCTCCATCCTACTTCCATGCATTTGTTTATGTTTGTTCGCAAAAAATTATTTATTTTTTATTTATTTATTTGTCAAACACTAAAAAATTATTGACAGCAAAGCTGATAATGGCCCAATTGACAAAAATAAATTGAACAATGCGGGAAAGAAAGGTAAGGAAATGCAGCATGCCCTGACGATTCGTCAAAAGACTGAAAGCTGTTATTATTTGAGGCTGGGGAGGCCAACTCACCACCCGGCTCTGCCTCCTCTCCCAGCGCCACGTCCGAGATAGGGACCAGCTTCTCCGAGTCAGCCCCCAGTCCGCAGCAGCATTCCCCGGCCAACTCCAGTAGGGCCCTTTTTCTTTCTTGCTTCCTGCCTCTTCTTGCCCCTAGAGCAAAGTCCTCGATATGGGAGGAGTCGATGAGAGCTACAAGAAAGCAAGAAGAGCTTCCATTTGAGCAGACTCCCCGATGCTGGCCTACATAGCTGCGCTAGAACGGCGTGTGGAGCAGCTGGAATCGGCCACGATGACCTCCTCCGTCACCACCACCGCCAGCTCCGACCAAGTGACCATCCGTCTACGAGCCTCCGCCCTCAATCCCCTCATCGCCTCCACTGACAGTCAAAGCCTTCCTTAGTCCTCTCTCCACCCTCCATCCAACCCCTGCCCTGCCCCCCACAGGTGCCCAGTCCATGGGGGCCTCCACGGTGTTCGGCTCAGAGAGCGACGGGGCCGCTGGGGAGGAGGAGGAGGAGGAGCTGGTGGAGGAGCGCATTCCGGAGGACGAAGGCTTTGCGCCCTCTGAAGGTGAGTGCCCTTAGTCATCCTCAGCTCTCAGTAGTAGGCTCCCCTGCCGATTCAGATTCGCCCTCCCCCGCCAACTCCACCCTCACACCCATCGAGGAGGAAGGCAGCGATCTGGGGGACTCTGACGAGGATGACGACGTCCCCCTCACCTCCCCAGCCCGCCAGCAGTCCAGTCTGGCACGACTGGTTGGTGCCTATTCCGGCTGGAGGGGAGGTGGGATTGACTAGGGAGGCTTTTGTAGTCGCTGGGCGGCGGAGGACTGAGCAGCTCGGAGCCGAGTGGCTTGAACAAGCTGGGTGAAAGCGGCGAGAGTGAGGCTGCCATGAGCAAGTCCGTCGCCTGGGCACCGCTGACCAGAACCGCCTCCCTGGACGACGAGGATCTTGAGCTGCAGGTTGGGCCACGCCTTTTTTGCTGCCCACCAGCCATTTCGTGCGAAAAATGAACGTTGGCGTTTTGTTGATGAAAATTGTTTAAAAAATGTTTTCTGAACTAAGATTGTGGTCTTGATTTAGGCCTTGCACAGTCAAGAGCACGGTCAGAAAACAATTTTTGACCGCGGAGCGGCCCGAACGGCCGCTCCGCGGTCTATAGAGGTTACAGAACTTTTGTCCTCATATTGGGCTGGCGCGAACGGAGCTTTAGCGGAGTGTCAGCGCCCAGCCCCTCTTTTCGACCCAGGTGTACGTTTTGGGGTTTATTGCTAGATCTCAATTTTGATAAGGCTGCTGCTCGTCCAATAAAGCTCCAATAGCTTTAATTCTTTTTGCAATGGAAAAAGCACCATCGAATTGACTATAGTTTATCTTTTGACTTTTGCCAAAAACTAACTATTTTACTATGAAAAATGCCAAAAACCATTTGTCCGAACTCCTCCTTCTTCTCCTTCTCCTTCTGCTCCGCATCTATTCAATGGACGATAGTAGGTATTCATTTTATCCCCCCGACCCCCTGCCCCCGGTCACTGGGCTTTATCATATAGTCATTTATTGATAAATCTGAAGTTGGGCTAAGGTGGCATATGCCCCAGTGGTGTAGTGGTGTACGCGATTGGTCAGATGAATGATCCTGGGAGGTTCGAATCCTGCTCAAGCATTTTTTTTTATTTTTGTCTGTTTAAAGTTGAAAAAACAACTGGTGTCATCGGAAGGCCCAATGTAAAGCTCTATTTTCCCAAAAATCGATTCTCCTAAACAAAATCTAAGATAATTTCTCAAAAATTTTTATGTTTGCCCATAGATTTGCATTGTAATTTCCGATTTGAAAATTTTTTTAAAGTTTTTGTTTTTTATTTTTTTATTTATCTTATAAAATCTTAGCTAAATATATAACCAACATTATAAAATCTGTATTTATACATTTTATACTATATTAAAAGTGGAAGAAATATCTGGTACCATCGGCAGGCCAAATGTGGGTCTCTTTTCTCCAAAATTTGCAATTGACTCGAGTAAAAAGTAAAGGAAATATATTTTATACTAGTGGAATCTGCTGCGTCATCTGCATTTTGTTTTTGGGCGCGCATGGAAAGAGACAATGATCTGCGCGCCAAAAACAAAATGCAACTGTCCAAGCAGCCCCTCTTTTCGACCCAGGTGTACGTTTTCGGGGTTATTGCTAGATCTTAAAATTGATAAGGATTTTGTGCTTCACAGAAACGTCCAATCGTTCTGATTCTTTTTGCATTGGAAAGAGCATCATCGAATTGACCAAAACTCGCGAGAAAATGCCCAAAAACGACAGAACACAAGAGAAAACTACTCAAAACCATTTGTCCGAACTCCTCCTTCTTCTCCTTCTTCTCCTTCTCCTCCGCATCTATTCTTGAAATGAGAGTAGGTATTCATTTCTTCCCCACACCCCCTTCCCCGGGTTTCTGGCTGTCATATATTTATTTATTCATAAGTCTTCAGTTAAACTTTTGTTCCATATGCACCAGTGGTGTAGTGGTCTAAGCAATGGAATAGCTGGGTGAAGCTGGGAGGTTCGAATCCTTCTCTGGCAATCATTTTTATTTTGGAAATTTTAAGTTGAGAAAGCACCTGGTACCATCGGCAGGCCAAAATTAAAGCTCTTTTTGCCCAAAAATCGATTGCCCTAAGCATAATTCATGAAAAATTCACAAAAATATGTTAGTTTGCCAATATTTTTGCATTGTATTTCTGATTTTCGAGTCTTTTCTTTTCGTTATATTTTTAAATAAGTTTATTTTTTATCAATTATTTATTTTTTTGTCCAATAATATCTTAATATATAACTATATATAACCAACAATATTAAATTTTTGACCGCGGAGCAGCCCGAAGGGCCGCTCCGCGGTCTATAGAGGTTACTAAACTTTTGTCCTCATATTTGGGCTGGCGCGAACGGAGCTTTAGCGAAGTGTCAGCGCCCAGCCCCTCTTTTCGACCCAGGTGTACGTTTTTGGGGTTATTGCTAGATCTTAAAATTGATAAGGGTCCTGCTCCTCACAGAAGAATCCAATCGATATTATTATTTTTGCATTGGAAAGAGCATCATCCAATTGACCAAAACTCGCGAGAAATCGCCAAAAAGTTGCAGCAATGATTAAAAAATCTTTCAAAACCATTTGTCCGAACTCCTCCTCCTCCTCCTCCTCCTCCTTCTCCGCATCTATTCAATGGACGATAGTAGGTATTTAATCGGCCTGTACTAAAGGCATCAATCGGCAAGGTCCAATGGTAATTACATTTACATAATTAGTATAGGAAAAAAAAAACCACCCTTAATCATGTACAGTGATACATGCGGCTGAGTGGTCAAGTGGCTTGTTCGTCTTACTTGGACAAGTGAGGGCTGGGTTCGAACCTAATTCTATGCAGAACTTTTTGCTTTTTACATACAAAAGTGGATAAAACATGTGATACCATCGGCAAGCAAAAATTATTTATTTCCTCATAAATTCTTTTTTAGCAAACTTTTATTTTTTTATTTTAAACCATAATTCAATTATTAATTTGCTTATTATTAATCAATTCAATTAAATTCAAATAATTTCAATATACAATTTGTATTTATTATACATTACATACTATATTAAAAGTGGAAGAAATATCTGGTACCATCGGCAAGCCAAATGTGGCTCTCTTTTCTCTAAAAATTGCAATTGCCTCGAGTAAAAAGTCAAAGAAATACATCTACTACTAGTGGAATCTGCTGAGCCACCTGCATTTTGTTTCAGCGCGCATTGGAAAGAGCCTCTGAATTGCGCGCTGAAACAAAATGCAATTGTCTTTGAAGCAGATTCCACTAGTAGTAGATGTATTTCTTTGACTTTTTACTCGAGGCAATTGCAATTTTTAGAGAAAAGAGAGCCACATTTGGCTTGCCGATGGTACCAGATATATATGTATGTATGTATTTATTTCTGGAGATGCTGGGAACGGGCGAATTCTCAACGGATTTGGACAAACTTTTTTTTTCCTGAAAGGTAATGAGATTTTAGGAAGATCTGGGGGGGTGGAACCGGTTTCCAAGCATTTGAAACATTACTTTTTTGGGTAGAACGTTTGAAAAATGGGGTATGTTGAGAAATGGGGAATTCTCAACGGATTTGGACAAACTTTTTTTTTGCTGAAAGGTAATAACATTTTAGGAATATATGGAGTGGTGGAACTGGTCCCGGAGCATATGAAACATATCTTATTTGGGTAGAAATTTTGAAAAATGGGGTATGTTGAGAAATGGGGAATTCTCAACGGATTTGGACAAACTTTTTTTTTTTGCTGAAAGGTAATAAAATTTTAAGAATATCTGGAGGGGTGACACTGGTCCCGAAGCATTTAAAACATTACTTTTCTGGGTAGAAAGTTGGAAAATTGCAATATGCGGTTTTTGCACTGTAGTACCTGAAGTATTGAGAATTGCACAGAAGAGTTGATTTTTTTGTTCACCAGTCTTATATGTCGATTCTAAATCTGTGCTTACTTTTGAAATTGGTTGAGAAACCACAGACTTGATTTTTGATTTACAAAGTATCATATAAAGGATGTGCTCCGCGGTCACCTATTGCGCTTTGCGCCATATACTTGTTATTTATACTTTTTATACTATATTAAAAGTGGAAGAAATATCTGGTACCATCGGCAGGCCAAATGTGAATCTCTTTTCTCCCAAAAAGTCGATTAGTCCGAGTTTAAAGTCAAGGAAATACATCTACTACTAGTGGAATCTGCTGAGCCACCTGCATTTTGGTTTGGTTCTACGACAATTCCCTCCCAGGACAATTCCCTCCCGACAATTCCCTCCCGTCTATTCCCTCCCGACAGTTCCCTCCCGACCATTCCCTCCCGACAATTCCCTCCCAGACAATTCCCTCCCAGGATAATTCCCTCCCGACAGTTCCCTCCCACATCCATTACAATACAACTGTTTCAGTTTTCCAATTTTTAAAAAAAGATTTTGTTTGTGAAAAGTTTGAAATCAGAATCAGCTCATGATTCAGCAACCAGCATATAGTATCCTATGAGTACAAAAAAAGTTGATTACAAAAATTTAATTTTGGTAATTCAGCATCTTGAATGCCTGTGCGCATTTATTCAGCGAAATATAAACTAGGTGTCAAAATCGATGCATAGTCCCCCCTAAGACACCCCTAAGAGTCCCACCCCTAAGACCTGTCGTATCAACTAGCGGATGAGTTAGCGCAAGGTGCGTGGGGATTAGGCAACATCTTGGGGGGGGCTTTCATGGGGGGGAAGCTTTCATGAGGGAGGATTCTTGCTTGGAGGAATCCCATGGGGGGACAAGGCGTGAGTCTTTTTCTTTCACCATTAAGCATAGCAGTAGCTTACATTACTTTTTGGAATCAAACATTATAGGGCTTTAGAATTATGACAAAATGCATGAAAAATTATTTGGGAGGGAATTGTCGGGAGGGAATAGACTCGGGAGGGAATTGTCTGGGAGGGAATTGTCGGGAGGGAATTGTCGGGAGGGAATAGTCGGGAGGGAATTGACGGGAGGGAATCGTCGGGAGGGAATTGTCCTGGGAGGGAATTGTCGTGCTACCTTTGGTTTAGCGCGCAATGGAAAGAGCAACTGGACTGCGCGCTAAAACAAAATGCAATTGTCTTAGAAGCAGATTCCACTAGTAGTAGATGTATTTCCTTGACTTTAAACTCGGACTAATCGACTTTTTGGGAGAAAAGAGATTCACATTTGGCCTGCCGATGGTACCAGATATATGTATATATAGGTATCTGGAATTGCTGTCCACGGGCGAATTCTCAACGGATTGGGACAAACTTTTTTTTTCTGAAAAGTAATGCTATTTTAGGAAGATCTGGAGGGGTAGACCCGGAATTTGAGCATTTGAAACATTACTTATTTGGGTAGAAAGGTTGAAAAATGTGGTATGCTGTAAAATGCTCAACTCTCAACGGATTTTGACAAACTTTTTTTTCCCTGAAAGGTAATAATATTTTAGGAAGATCTGGAGGGGTGGAACTGATCCCGGGGCATTTGAAACATCACTTTTTGGGTAGAACTTTTGAAAAATGGGGTATGTTGAGAAATGGCGGATTCTCAACGGATTTGGACAAACTTTTTTTTGCTGAAAGGTAATAACATATTAGGAAGATCTGGATGGGTGGAACTGGTCCCGGAGCATTTGAAACATTACTTTTTTGGGTAGAAAGTTTGAAAAATGGGGTATGTTGAGAAATGGCTAATTCTCAATGGATTTGGACAAACTTTTTTTTTGCTTAAAGGTAATTAAATTTTAAGAATATCTGGAGGGGTGGAACTGGTCCCGAAGCATGTAAAACATTACTTTTCTGGGTAGAAAGTTGGAAAATTGCAATATGCGGTATTTGCACTGTAGTACCTGAAGTCTTGAGAATTGCACAGAAGAGTTGATTTTTTTGTTCACTAGTCTTATATGTCGATTCTAAATCTGTGCTTACTTTTGAAATTGGTTGAGAAACCACAGACTTGATTTTTGAGTTACAAAGTATCATATAAAGGATGCGCTCCGCGGTCACCTATTGCGCTTTGCGCCATATACTTGTTGGACATGTTCATGAAGTAGAGTCTAGTTGCAGGAGGCCTGGGCACCGAGCGTGGGCACGCAGAGCACGAGCCTGAGCGAAGCACTGCGAGTGCTGGAGATGCAAGAGCGACATGCTGCCGCCGCCTCCAACGCCACCGAGAAAGCCATCATACACCAGATGTGCAAGGTTTCCCCTCTTTCATTCATGGCCCTTTTGGCCCTCCTCTAACTCCTCAATTCTATCCTACTCCTCCAGGTTCCTTTGGTCACATTAATCCATCCTATGTTTTTACCTTTTTAACCTCCCGAAGAGGGGTGATTGTTGTCTTCCAGCTCTATGTGCTGTCTTAGAAGGGATAAAATTGAAAAGAGGTGGAGAAAGTGATGAGACGGTATATTAGTTGTAGGTGGTGTGGAAACGGGTGGATGAGGAGGCGGAGCGACGGGCGGGCTTCAACGGCCATCGCTCCTTTCTTTGACCTTGCGCCTATTGCTTCCTTCCCCTGTGCAGATAGATAGGCAGATATTTTATGCGACCGTGCCAAAGTCTCACTTCACCAGCAATGCCGATTCCTGCTCTAAGGGCCCTTGACGTGGCAGCACTCATCTGGCGCAGTTGCATCCCTGTCTTCTGATGTGGACGACTCGTTTATTTCTGGTCAATCAATTGCTTATGTTTCGAACACTTGCAACAAGAGGAATATTAAGTTTCATATTTTCTTTTCAACCAAAATTAAATGCTTACGTAAAGATGGTGTAGCAGTAATACTTCTTTCATTAACCTGAGAATGTGGAAGTTCTTTTCTATGTGTTATACTAGCTAGTTATAGAAGACTAGCTATACTCCTATAGGATACTCCTATAGCTAGCTAGTTTAAGGCATAGAAAAGGGTTCACTGTCCTGGCTCTGATAGACTCGGCATAGAAGACTAGCTATACTCCTATGCCGATTCTAACAGAGCAAAGCCAGAACCTTCTTTCTTCAATAGAACATGCCCTCATCTCACGCAAGCCAAACGCGTCACGCAGAGACAGGAAATGGCTCCCGAAAAACAACCCGTCACTCCCAAGGTCTCATAATCATCCAGCCCACTAAATTGAAACTGGGAAAGGGATAGAGCATGCTGCCTCTGCTAGCTCTGCTCCTCCTCCTCCCATCTTCCACCGTCGGCATCGACAGCAGCAGTTGGCCTGGGAAACCTGTTGGGGATTGAGGAGATGATTGGCGTTGGGGTTGCAGTGGAGGAGGAGGCGGCAAAGATGGGCAAGGCCTACGCCGGCTCCAGCTCTCTCTCCCGGGCTCTCCTCCATACTGTGTATGATGTTTTTATCTCTCTGCTCTTCTGCCATTTCTGCCACCACACTCAGGGCACACCCTCCCTGCAAAAATGGCTGAAGAGATGATCTAGGTTGTTTGATAGGAATTTAGCCAGGTCTTCTCGGTCTGTTGCTTTCCAAAAAGCTTGTATTTTGCATTTGGCTCGTAGCCACTTGGAATTTGCAATACTTTTCAGTAAGCTTTTAACCATTGTCTGAAGATTTCTAACCTGGCTTTACAGAGCAACCCCTAGGGTCGTTTTGGATTGAACTCATCTGATATAATATTTTTCTGCTGGCAAAAATATTTTCAGGTATATTTGGAAGAACACTTTTTAGGAACCCGATGCCATCCCATACGCTGTACGAGCCGCCGGCCATCTTTGAAAACACTCGCCGTCTCATCCAGCTCACCATCGTCGTGGTTGGCTTTCATCCATCCGAAAACAACTTCCCATACGCTGTACAAGCCGCCGGCCATCTTTGAAAACACTCGCCGTCTCATCCAGCTCACCATCGTCGTGGTTGGCTTTCATCCATCCGAAAACAACTTCCCATACGCTGTACGAGCCGCCGGCCATCTTTGAAAACACTCGCCGTCTCATCCAGCTCACCATCGTCGTGGTTGGCTTTCATCCATCCGAAAACAACTTCCCATACGCTGTACAAGCCGCCGGCCATCTTTGAAAACACTCGCCGTCTCATCCAGCTCACCATCGTCGTGGTTCGCTTTCATCCATCCGAAAACAACTTCCCATACGCTGTACGAGCCGCCGGCCATCTTTGAAAACACTCGCCATCTCATCCAGCTCACCATCGTCGTGGTTGGCTTTCATCCATCCGAAAACAACTTCCCATACGCTGTACGAGCCGCCGGCCATCTTTGAAAACACTCGCCGTCTCATCCAGCTCACCATCGTTGTGGTTGGCTTTCATCCATCCGAAAACAACTTCCCATACGCTGTACGAGCCGCCGGCCATCTTTGAAAACACTCGCCGTCTCATCCAGCTCACCATCGTCGTGGTTGGCTTTCATCCATCCGAAAACAACTTCCCATACGCTGTACGAGCCGCCGGCCATCTTTGAAAACACTCGCCATCTCATCCAGCTCACCATCGTCGTGGTTGGCTTTCATCCATCTGAAAACAACTTCCCATACGCTGTACGAGCCACGGGCCATCTTTGAAAACACTCGCCGTCTCATCCAGCTCACCATCGTCGTGGTTGGCTTTCATCCATCCGAAAACAACTTCCCATACGCTGTACGAGCCGCCGGCCATCTTTGAAAACACTCGCCGTCTCACCCAGCTCACCATCGTCGTGGTTGGCTTTCATCCATCCGAAAACAACTTCCCATACGCTGTACGAGCCGCCGGCCATCTTTGAAAACACTCGCCGTCTCATCCAGCTCACCATCGTCGTGGTTGGCTTTCATCCATCCGAAAACAACTTCCCATACGCTGTACGAGCCGCCGGCCATCTTTGAAAACACTCGCCGTCTCATCCAGCTCACCATCGTCGTGGTTGGCTTTCATCCATCCGAAAACAACTTCCCATACGCTGTACGAGCCGCCGGCCATCTTTGAAAACACTCGCCGTCTCATCCAGCTCACCATCGTCGTGGTTGGCTTTCATCCATCCGAAAACAACTTCCCATACGCTGTACGAGCCGCCGGCCATCTTTGAAAACACTCGCCGTCTCATCCAGCTCACCATCGTCGTGGTTGGCTTTCATCCATCCGAAAACAACTTCCCATACGCTGTACGAGCCGCCAGCCATCTTTGAAAACACTCGCCGTCTCATCGAGCTCACCATCGTCGTGGTTGGCTTTCATCCATCCGAAAACAACTTCCCATACGCTGTACGAGCCGCCGGCCATCTTTGAAAACACTCGCCGTCTCATTCAGCTCACCATCGTCGTGGTTGGCTTTCATCCATCCGAAAACAACTTCCCATAGGTAAAAGGATAACTCGGTCCCGGGATAACTCGGTCCCTGAGATAACTCGGTCCCGGGATTACTCGGTCCCTGGGATAACTCGGTCCCCGGGTTAACTCGGTCCCTGTAGAAGCTCGGTCCATGGGATAACTCGGTCCCAGTAGAAGCTTGGTCCCTGGGATAGCTCAATCCCTGTAGAACCTTCGAAAATAAAGTACCTGCATTCTGGAAATGCCTCAGATGACGGACACAGTGTGGGGCTGAGCTGGAAGAGGATTCGGTTGAGGAGTCAGTATGTTGCTTCTTCCTTGTTTGGAAGAAATGCATGGACAAGAGGAATGGTGGCATTCCCTTAGACACCCCCACCCCATCCCTCTCCACCAACACCCAACCTACCCCCCATCCAAACACCACACACCACCCCCACCACCAAACACCAATACCCTCACACCCTATCCACCACACCTCACCACCCAACACCCCCCCACACACCCACCAACACACTCCATCCGGACGGCATGAATGGTGTAGAGCTCGGTGGTGTTTTGAAGCTTTCTTGAAGTGGAACTGCTGTGCTCGCGCCATGCATTCCAGGTTTCCCGCGGTGCTGAAGATCAGAATGCATGGCCCATCATCTGCATCATTTGCCAGCAAGATGGGCACCCATCCCTCATCTTCGCAAATTCGTCATTAATGGCCTTGAAAAGTAGATGATTCAAATGCGAAATGTTATAGTAAATTAAACAAGATTAAAGATGTGACCAAATTCCACAGTTGGTGTAATTTACTCATTAGGTAAGAGGTCACAACAAGGTAGGTAGGTCCGAGTAGGTGATGATCAGATCCCCCCCCCCCCCCCCCCCCCCCCCCCCCCCCCTGCATTTCAATTTGCTGCACATTCAAATAAAAAAGACTGCAATGCAATCAAAGCTCTTTTCATGGCTTTTTGATGGTCTAGATCATTCACAACATTCAGAATTAGGTTTGCATAAACCAATTTCTACAATTATTCAAGTTATCCCAGGGACCGAGTTATCCGGGGACCGAGTTATCCCAGGGACCGAGTTATCCCAGGGACCGAGTTATCCGGGGACCGAGTTATCCCAGGGACCGAGTTATCCCGGGGACCGAGTTATCCGGGGACCGAGTTATCCCAGGGACCGAGTTATCCCGGGACCGAGTTATCCTAGAATCGCCGCCGGCCATCTTTGAAAACACTCGCCGTCTCATTCAGCTCACCATCGTCGTGGTTGGCTTTCATCCATCCGAAAACAACTTCCCATACGCTGTACGAGCCGCCGGCCATCTTTGAAAATACTTGCCGTCTCATCCAGCTCACCATCGTCGTTGTTGGCTTTAATCCATCCGAAAACAACTTCCCATACGCTGTACGAGCCGCCGGCCATCTTTGAAAACACTCGCCGTCTCATCCAGCTCACCATCGTCATGGTTGGCTTTCATCCATCCAAAAACAACTTCCCATACGCTGTACGAGCCGCCGGCCATCTTTGAAAACACTCGCCGTCTCATCCAGCTCACCATCGTCGTGGTTGGCTTTCATCCATCCGAAAACAACTTCCCATACGCTGTACGAGCCGCCGGCCATCTTTGAAAACCCTTGCCGTCTCATCCAGCTCACCCTCGTCGTGGTTGGCTTTCATCCATCCGAAAACAACTTCCCATACGCTGTACGAGCCGCCGGCCATCTTTGAAAACACTCGCCGTCTCATCCAGCTCACCATCGTCGTGGTTGGCTTTCATCCATCCGAAAACAACTTCCCATACGCTGTACGAGCCGCCGGCCATCTTTGAAAACACTCGCCGTCTCATCCAGCTCACCATCGTCGTGGTTGGCTTTCATCCATCCGAAAACAACTTCTCATACGCTGTACGAGCCGCCGGCCATCTTTGAAAACACTTGCCGTCTCATCCAGCTCACCATCGTCGTGGTTGGCTTTCATCCATCCGAAAACAACTTCCCATACGCTGTACGAGCCGCCGGCCATCTTTGAAAACACTCGCCGTCTCATCCAGCTCACCATCGTCGTGGTTGGCTTTCATCCATCCGAAAACAACTTCCCATACGCTGTACGAGCCGCCGGCCATCTTTGAAAACACTCGCCGTCTCATCCAGCTCACCATCGTCGTGGTTGGCTTTCATCCATCCGAAAACAACTTCCCATACGCTGTACGAGCCGCCGGCCATCTTTGAAAACACTCGCCGTCTCATCCAGCTCACCATCGTCGTGGTTGGCTTTCATCCATCCGAAAACAACTTCCCATACGCTGTACGAGCCGCCGGCCATCTTTGAAAACACTCGCCATCTCATCCAGCTCACCATCGTCGTGGTTGGCTTTCATCCATCCGAAAACAACTTCCCATACGCTGTACGAGCCGCCGGCCATCTTTGAAAACACTCGCCGTCTCATCCAGCTCACCATCGTCGTGGTTGGCTTTCATCCATCCGAAAACAACTTCCCATACGCTGTACGAGCCGCCGGCCATCTTTGAAAACACTCGCCGTCTCATCCAGCTCACCATCGTCGTGGTTGGCTTTCATCCATCCGAAAACAACTTCCCATACGCTGTACGAGCCGCCGGCCATCTTTGAAAACACTCGCCGTCTCATCCAGCTCACCATCGTCGTGGTTGGCTTTCATCCATCCGAAAACAACTTCCCATACGCTGTACGAGCCGCCGGCCATCTTTGAAAACACTCGCCGTCTCATCCAGCTCACCATCGTCGTGGTTGGCTTTCATCCATCCGAAAACAACTTCCCATACGCTGTACGAGCCGCCGGCCATCTTTGAAAACACTCGCCGTCTCATCCAGCTCACCATCGTCGTGGTTGGCTTTCATCCATCCGAAAACAACTTCCCATACGCTGTACGAGCCGCCGGCCATCTTTGAAAACACTCGCCGTCTCATCCAGCTCACCATCGTCGTGGTTGGCTTTCATCCATCCGAAAACAACTTCCCATACGCTGTACGAGCCGCCGGCCATCTTTGAAAACACTCGCCGTCTCATCCAGCTCACCATCGTCGTGGTTGGCTTTCATCCATCCGAAAACAACTTCCCATACGCTGTACGAGCCGCCGGCCATCTTTGAAAACACTCGCCGTCTCATCCAGCTCACCATCGTCGTGGTTGGCTTTCATCCATCCGAAAACAACTTCCCATACGCTGTACGAGCCGCCGGCCATCTTTGAAAACACTCGCCGTCTCATCCAGCTCACCATCGTCGTGGTTGGCTTTCATCCATCCGAAAACAACTTCCCATATGCTGTACCAGCCGCCGGCCATCTTTGAAAACACCCCCCCCCGCCCTCCCCCCCCCCTGTCTCTCCCCCCCCCCCCCCCGCCCCCGCCCGTCTCATCCAGCTCACCATCGTCGTGGTTGGCTTTCATCCATCCGAAAACAACTTCCCATACGCTGTACGAGCCGCCGGCCATCTTTGAAAACACTCGCCGTCTCATCCAGCTCACCATCGTCGTGGTTGGCTTTCATCCATCCGAAAACAACTTCCCATACGCTGTACGAGCCGCCGGCCATCTTTGAAAACACTCGCCGTCTCATCCAGCTCACCATCGTCGTGGTTGGCTTTCATCCATCCGAAAACAACTTCCCATACGCTGTACGAGCCGCCGGCCATCTTTGAAAACACTCGCCGTCTCATCCAGCTCACCATCGTCGTGGTTGGCTTTCATCCATCCGAAAACAACTTCCCATACGCTGTACGAGCCGCCGGCCATCTTTGAAAACACTCGCCGTCTCATCCAGCTCACCATCGTCGTGGTTGGCTTTCATCCATCCGAAAACAACTTCCTTACGAGCCCCCCTCCCCCCACCCCCCCACTACGCTGTACGAGCCGCCGGCCATCTTTGAAAACACTCGCCGTCACATCCAGCTCACCATCGTCGTGGTTGGCTTTCATCCATCCGAAAACAACTTCCCATACGCTGTACGAGCCGCCGGCCATCTTTGAAAACACTCGCCGTCTCATCCAGCTCACCATCGTCGTGGTTGGCTTTCATCCATCCGAAAACAACCTCCCATACGCTGTACGAGCCGCCGGCCATCTTTGAAAACACTCGCCGTCTCATCCAGCTCACCATCGTCGTGGTTGGCTTTCATCCATCCGAAAACAACTTCCCATACGCTGTACGAGCCGCCGGCCATCTTTGAAAACACAAAAAAAACAACCCCCACCCCTCGCCGTCTCATCCACCTCACCCTCGTCGTGGTTGGCTTTCATCCATCCGAAAACAACTTCCCATACGCTGTACGAGCCGCCGGCCATCTTTGAAAACACTCGCCGTCTCATCCAGCTCACCATCGTCGTGGTTGGCTTTCATCCATCCGAAAAAAGACTAAAATGCTACAGCATGAGAAGCTTATGAATTTGCGATCATCAAAAAGAAATAGACAAGTTGTAACACAATCCTAACTTATTTTGTTTTGAATTGTGATAAATTTTAACATGTCCATTCGTTTGGCTTGGTCCACTGTCTAAAAACTCCACTGCTCATTCATAAGCAGGCGGCAATTTATGGCAAAATCCTTCCCAAGTAGAGTAATCCAATTCGTGTTTATCTTCAATTTTCGCTTAACTGTTGAATAATTTTCAAAGTTTAATTTTTAAATAATATTTTTGGATTAATTTTCGAACCTTAAGTCTCAAAAAGAAATTAATGTCCCAATGCACAATAAAAATCGATCATATTTCGTATGTTTGCAAACTTGAATTTTACCTTTGCTTGTTTCAATTTGATTTTGATATTGTTCAATTTCTACACCTAAAAGATAAGTTTTAGTTTTGTTATAACTAACAAATTCAACAACTTTATTTCGATGTATATTTATGGAATTGTTTTGCATTTTTACTTTGTTTTTTGTTATTTACTTTTTTTAATTTTTCGAAGGTTTTTGTGCTCTTTGTGCCAAAATTGCCGCCTGCTTATGAATGAGCAGTGGAGTTTTTAGACAGTGGACCAAGCCAAACGAATGGACATGTTAAAATTTATCACAATTCAAAACAAAATAAGTTAGGATTGTGTTACAACTTGTCTATTTCTTTTTGATGATCGCAAATTCATAAGCTTCTCATGCTGTAGCATTTTAGTCTTGTCTATAGCTTGTTCATGTGGAAGGCATTTTTTAATTTTCCCATATGAAAAAGGCTAGGAGTTCACCACATGAACAAGGCTTCGTTCATTGATTTACTTTGAGACAATGGCTGGCCAATAATACCGTACCAACTACTACCTGAGCATCAATTTAAACTTTGAGGAGCATTCAACAAACGGAACATGTAAAACTGCGCAGTTTCACTAAAATGAAACATTACAAAATGGGTAGAGCACAAAATTGAACAAAATCGCACTCAAAAACGTGAATTGATTGGAAAATTTCTCCACGTAACCTATAACACAAATAGCACTATTGGTAAGCTGAAACAATTTGCTAAAACACGTAATTCTTCGATTTTTGAATTTCAGTTTCATTCAAAAATGAGAACACTTCAAAGTTGGACATGTCATGTTTTTACCCATTTTTTGTAGGTTTTTTGAAAATAACTAAAATTATAGGGCCAAAATCCAAATTTCACTATTTTCGTCATCGGCAGCACCTTAAGAGCTTTCGATTGATATGCATATGTCCATAGTTTTAACCAGTATCCAAGGCGCTGAACCTCGGGACATGCAACCACCCAAAAACTCGATCACCCATTCATAACTAGGGCGCTGTCGCGCCCTAGGATGTTCTTGTTTTTCAATCGCGTTATATGTTTCAAATTTGAGGAAGACTATGCGATAATTAGAAATGGGAAAGAAGAGCATGAATATTGATGAGTTGAAGGAGTGAAGGAGGGGAACGAGAAAGCGGGGGCGAGGACGAAGATGTAGATGACGGCGAGGGCGGAGACCACGATCAACAGCGTCACCTCGCAGCAGTAGAAGAGGGAGCAGCGCAGTGTGCAACAGTCGTTGTGCTCTGCACCCTTCCCTCACTCATTCTCATCATCATCATCCCTCTTCCTCTCTACCACCCACTCACCTCACCACCCATATACCACCTCTAGATTAGAGGGAGAACCTAAGCTGAGGAGGCCATTGGGAGGCTTTCTGCAGCGCGGGCGATGAGTTGGGGAGGGCGGTAGGTGGAAGGGCTCCGTGTCGCGGCGGGGTCTGAAGGCGCCGGTGTTTGGGGAGTGGGTGGAGAAGTGGGCCATGGGGTCGGCGGGGACGGGGCAGTAGGAGTGGCTGAGGGACTGGCTCCTGGAGCGACTGGGCCAGCCTCCAGCCAGCCTGTGTGTGTGTGTGTGTCCAGGACTGCTGCACCACTGATGGATAGAGAGAGAGAGGGAGTAGGAGAGGCGGGGGCGTCGATTCAGGCCCTGCCTGCCCAGCTCATTTTTCGCCCCCTCAGGCCTCCCTTCCCAGGGCTTAGGGCGGGGTCGGGGAGGCGCGGGCATTTTAATCTCCCGCCTTTGTCCCCGCCAGCTTCGGTTTCCCAAGCTTTTGCCGCTACATTTTATGCCCCCCCCCCCCCTCGTTTTTGAGGAGGAAGCTGAACCTGGGTGCAAGGGAGGGGCTGGAATGGCGACTGAGGCGCGGCGAGGCCCAGAGCAGCGGCGTCTCCGAGGAGCATTCGCCCTCCTCTCCCGTCTTCATCGCCAGGAGGAGCAGGACCAGCAGACTCCTTTCACTGCCAGCAGGTAGGCGGAATACGAGTGTTGAAAGCGGGAGCGGGGCGAAAAAGGCGGAGATTTGAGGCCAGGTGACAGGCTTCAGAGGCTGTCAAAGACGTCGCGGTCTATTCCCGGGCCTTCCTCTACCCAGCTCCCCAGCATTCCCCCTCCCCCATTGGCCGGGCCCCAATTCCAGCCTCCTCTTACACTTTACAAATTTTGCGCCGCGGCCGTGTATAGAGAAGGCCTGGAGAGCAGGCCGGGCGAAATCTGAGGCCTGCAGGGCCCTCAGAGAATCTATGCATATATGATTCTGTAGCGCTGAAGGCGCGGATGAGAAAAGGAGCCTCAGCTGAACTCAATTGTGCCCGGAAGAAAAAGACAGCGCCCGCGCCCGTCTTTCACCCAAAAGTAGACGCTTTTGGACCTCCGCTAGCTGGCCAGTCAACTGATTCCGCTGATAAGGAAGAGGATTCAAGAGATTTCCTACGTCCTTCTTCCATCAGATGTTGCCCAGCTCACCTAAACGAGAGTGCCACCATGGAGGCTATATTGACGTATTATATACCAATGTTTAAAATGTAGAGTCGCTGGTGCCACCTAAACACCGAAAGATAGCAAATGTTCTTCAGGCTAGAAAAGAATTGATGTGGGGGGTTGGTTGAGGGTGCGGAGGAGGGCTGGGGTGGTTGGAAGACGGGAGGGGCGTTGGCTTCGGTTTTCCTCCTCTCTGGCCTTTTTTGCCTCTCGCATGGGCTGCTTCCATTTTCTCACCAGCCTTTTCACCTGCCGCAAGCACTCCCTACTCTTCCCCTCCGTCTCCATTTCAGCCTCACCTCCTCTCATCACTCCTCCCACCCTCTCTTTCTCTCGCACACTACGTCCCAGTCCCAGTCACACCAACACAGAAACAAGGCCAACCGGACAGCCTTACCTGGACTGGATGACATCTGGTCCAACCGAAGCTCCTTTGACTGGCCATCAACTGAAGAGTAGGGCCAACCGAAGGCCTGTCGCTCTGGTGAAAGGAGAAGGCTGGGGCTGGGGGTCCGGCGGCAGTCGTACGGCCCCGCAATGTCCGCAGAAGCTGTCTCAACAATGCCACTCCCATGCAGCGCCGGCCTCCAGGGTGAGAAAAGGCGCCAACCGTCCGAGTCCACCTGGGCCTCGCAGGCCAGACAGCGAGACTCCGTCGCCGCCACCTAGCACCAGCTTGCATTCTCTTCCCCATTTTCAGCCTCTCCACCAGATATGCCTACTGGATGAGCGCAGCCGACGCAGTAGTTGGCATCCCGGCGATTGGCCTGCCGACATCTCTGGCAGCGCTTCTCCTCTCCCTCCTTCCACTGTGGAGCCGGGGGAAGCAGAACCTGAGGCTTGGTGAGTGTTAGTATAGCCTGGTATTAGTGTAGCTGGGTAGCCTGGCTGAGGGGCGGAGGAAAGGCGTAGGCGCACTCAGGGCAGTAGCGGGCTCGTCCACCGCTAGGCCGCGGCGCACCGCAGCTAGGACACCTTTCAAACATCTTCCACTAGCTTAGCAGCAGCTAGGCCTTAACGCAAATTGAGACACTAGCTCAGCCACCAAGAGGGCGTCTGGCTCCCCCATCTTCTTTGCCGCCCCAGTGGACTGGAAAGAGCAGGGCATGAGGGAAACGCGACGCTTTGAGGGGGCACCTTTGGCCTGGACTTTGGCTGAGAGAGCGGAGGCGGAGAGGCTGGGGAGTTGGAGGCTGGGTGGAAGACGGTAAATGAACGACTCACCACGACGCTCTCCCGTCCATCCCTGCTCAGTGGTCTCTTGTCGGTCTGAGGGGGCAGAAAGAGATGAACTGTAGCTGGGCAATGGCCTTGAGGGTGCTGCGGCCTGTGGGTAGGGAGAAAGGCAGGGAGTATCGAAGGCTGCCCCTCCCGCCGGCTCTCGGAAGGCTTCCGTCCAGTGTGTACCAGATCTCCGCAGCTTCACAGGCTGCAGATATTGAGAATTTCGCATTTCGTTAAAATCTTGAAGGATCGGTGCTCCAAGAAGCGATAACTGTGGTTCAATATGCACAAAGTGCAGCATGCAAAGAAGCAGTATGCAACCAGAGCTTATCTGCACAGGAGTTCCGAGCGGGATGTGCTTGCGCAGAGAAACGTCTGCCGATGACTGAAGCAGAGGGATGATTTGCGGAGCGGCTATGGAACCCGCAGTCATGATCACCACTTGAATATCACTTCAAGTTCACTGTTCTTATGCAGTTAGACGCTCGTGGTTTGCATGTTCCCCGTCCTCCACCTCCTTAGCAACAAGTCACCTCGCTTTTCTTTCCTAACTTTCCATTTTACTTTTACCCGGCATCTTACAGCTGCTTCATGGAACTATCTCTTTGCGATTGGTATCCAGTTTGAACCTTAATATTAATTCTTAATTGAAAAAAACGTGTTTTTAGAGTCACAAAGTTTTAAATGAGAAAATTTCAGTGAAATGCAACGATGCCATTTGAACGCGCGCTTTCGGTGCGATTTCAAGGCGATTTTCGACGCACGCAATCTTCTGAGCAAAGTTCATTTGTCATTCTTTAGCACTCCGCTTAATATATATTTTGATAGAGACAATAAATAAATTAGCTTAAATCAGAATAAATACTCAAATTTCGAAATAAGCAAATAATCGTTTCAGCCAGAGAGGTAGCGAAGGGTAATATGGGGTTCATGTGCTGCCTGCTGGAGACAGCAAGCCATGTGGTGCTGGCTCTGCTGGGAGCTCGAATTGCACTGGCCATCTATCGCATCATCTACCCCTATTTCATCGCCAAACGGCTGGGCAAGGGCAACCAACTGAGTCGCCACCTCAAGCCCGGCGAATGGGCCGGTACTCATCTTTCCTTCTCCCCCTTCTTGCCCAGATAAGGGGAATGGGGCTTGGAGTGGTGACGGGGGCGACGGATGGGATCGGGAAGGCCTACGCGATGGAGCTGGCCAAGAGCGGCGCCAATCTCCTCCTCATCGGACGCAACGCTGCCAAGCTCCAGGATGTCAAGGATCAAATCGGTTCTATTCTTTTTACCCTCTCTTTTTCCAGCAATCGAATTGAACGCAGATGCGGAGTGCAAAGTGGAGATGAAGCTGGTGACCTTCGACTTTGCCCACTCCGGCCAGGCGGACTACCACAAGATCGGCGACGAGCTGGAGGGGCTGAACATCGGAGCCCTAGGCATCCTCCCATTCCAAACCTCAATGGTTGAGAAGGGTTGTGGATTGGCAGTGAACAGCGTGGGCATCTCCTACACGGAACTGGGTCGGGTAGGCAACGTGCCGCATGGAGAGGGACTGGCGGAGGATATGTTGCGAGTGAACTGTCTCTCCGTCACCCTCATGTCCCGTCTGGTGCTGGAGAAGATGGTGGAGCGCGGGCGCGGCGCCATCATCAACATCGCCTCCTTCTCCGCCGTCTACCCCGTTCCCTGGCTCGCCATATACGCTGCCTCCAAGGTCCCCAGCTCTTTCCCTTCATCCCTCCATCATCGCTGTAAAAGGTCATACTGAGGTAGCAGTGATGAAGAATGTGATTTGCAGCGGTACGTTAGCTTCCTGAGCGAATGCATGCGGCAGGAGTACGCTGGAACTGGCGTGGAGATCCAGGTGATCTTGGGATGGAAGTGGAAGAAGGGCGTGGATGTGAAAGGCTTTGTTGCAGTGTGTGTTCCCGCACTTTGTGGCAACGAAGATGTCCCGCATGCGTCCCGCATTCCTGGTCCCCACAGCCGAGGCCTACGCCAAGGCAGCCATTGGAACTTTCGGAATACAGGCGGAAACCTATGGCTGCTTTCCGCATTCTCTCATGGTTACATTCCAATTACGCCAATATTTTTAGATGGTCTGACATCTAGACATGAAAAGGATTGGCCACTGAGAATGTGCTGGTTTGAGTGCGAATCGCTGGAGCTGCTGCCTGCCTGCCTGGTTCAGTGGCAGGTTAAGAGCACCATGAAGGCTCTCATGGCCAAGCAAGAGCGTCAGCGTGCCAAAGCTCAAAAGTCCCAGTGATTCTAAATCCTTTCCCCCACTTACATTTATTTACCATTTCCCACCGGTCTACCGTCTTTTTTAAGGCTTTTCTGTACTCAACCATTATTTTAAGGCAAGTGATTTGCCCCAAATTTTCTTGTCCAGTACCCGTCCTCAACCGTCTTTAAAGTAATCCAATCAGTCCTAGTTTAAGACGCATTCCATGAGATAATTTAGTATTAAAATAATGCAGGCCATATCAAAATTTTTCCTGATTCTTTGAATATTGGATCGAAAGAGCAATCAATTTTATGTTTTGTGTTAAAAAGAAATCTTGGTCAGTTGCTAATTATAAAAACTAGGAGGCAGAACAGAAAGTGAAGCAATTGACTTATTGAAAAACTATTTGGCAGCACAATTTTGAGAGAGACGGAAATTGGTTCTCACGGCCGCACAATGGGACTAACACGGGCCGTTCATCCTCCTTGATTTGCTTTGCTGCACTAATATTGCTTTTACTTTTTCATGTCAACGGATGAACGAAGAAAAATGAACTGACTCTATGTCAAAATTCGTAGGCTTCCTCCTGCTCTAGTTACAAATATTAAATCATAATTTTCTCTCGTACGTGTGCTTACCCCATAAAGCAATGAACGGTGGTTTCCTCTTTGGTGTCTGGCTTTGGCATTCTTTGCAAAAGCAGGCGCAAAAACTTGTTTTCGTTAAGGTTTTATCATTTTCAATTATTTGATAAGTAATTGGTATATTATGCTTTATGGGCCACATAAATCATTTTTTAAACATAAATTTTTTGCCCTTTACATTCATGGATCTGAGATTTTCTAAATCATTTGACAAAGAAGCGTTCTATTCAAATTTAGAGGATCATATTTCTCTGCCTTTGCAGCCGGTGAGGACTATTTCCAATCTCCCCTTCATAAACCGTTTTATTTCAAAGCCAGGCAATGATTCCACTCCAAATTTGAAGTTGGATAGAAAAAATGTCCTCGGCATTTGGCTACTTCTTCAGGCGTCCATGAGTGGCGGCGGCCTGGGCTGTCGGCGACTGGCGGAAGAGCCTTGCCCTTCCGCCTTCAATGCCCCTCAGATTGCATTTTCCTCCTCTCCCCCGCCTCCTCCCCTCAACTTCAACCTCCCCGCTCAATCCATTGACTCCCACCAAGTCCTTGAGGGCAGTTTGAAGCCAGCCGCGGATTAGCCGATGCCCGATTCTCCCACCACCTTTACTGGCCTAATCTCTCTTGACTTCCCTACTCCAGGCACCATGAATACCACCAACTCCAGCTTCAAGCTCCTCAACTTCCTCATCTCCGCCTTCCCACCCAACACCATCCCCACCACCGCCCTACCTCCCTCCACACATCCCTCCACGCATCCCTCCTCCACCACCACTGCCAGCACAGGAGCCCATTCACCCTCCCCTCGTCCGCAGCACCACTTCCCCCTTTCCCCCCACTCTGAAAGAAGGTGGAGAAGGGTTGAGGCAGTCTGGAGGAGCAGCGGTGTCGAGAGGAGAGCGACAAGATCGGCCAGCGCATCCTCTACTCCATACTCAACGGCTACGACACCAATCTGGTACCCGCCTCCGCCGGTGTGGACGTCACCGTGGAGCTCATAGTTCAAGTTACTCCCCTCTTTTCATTCCTTCCCCTAACCGCCCTGCCGCTTCCTACTCTTCCAGGCAATTAGCGAGATATCCGAGATTTCCGCCAGCTTCACCACTGATCTCCTTTTCTCCCAGATTTGGACAGATCGGCGACTTCAGTTGCCCGCCTTTTTTGCCTTTCTTTTTCCTAACTAGCACAACTTTTATAGATACGAACACCACCCTCTTCACGGCTGTTTGCAAAACTTAACTCTCGGCTATCACATGGTTTCCTATGCCCTTTTTCTATTCCTCTTCAATCAGAAAACAAGTTAATTCATGGCATAGCAACCGTAGTGCCGTAGTGCTTGTACGTGACTGATGGCAATTCTAGTGTTCCTCTTAATCTTGGCTTTTATCCAGCTAGCTAGGACACTATGCAAAAGCGTTGCAGTGTGAGACTGATATTTGCCACTTCAGGCAGACATTGTAGGTAAATCAGATTTGGCTGCCCAACGTCTGCTTCATCAACAGTAAATCTGCCGTGGTCCACACTTCTCCAACTCCCAACATCTTCTGTTACCCTTTTTGCAGTCTCCATAGAATTAGGTTGCGGAAATCGGAAAGGTGCACAGTGATGATTCACCCGAACGGAACGGTTTGGATCTCGTATCGCGTTCGGGTGATCGCGCCCTGCGACATGGATCTCTCACTCTTCCCCATGGATGTTCAACGCTGGTCAATCAATCCGCCTTCGCCTCTCTCTAGAGGTATAGATGGGAGGGTGCAGTGAGCTGCTCTTCGAGTCCTACTCCTTCAACGCCGCCAAGGTCCGCCTCAACTGGCGCCAGTGGAACCCTGTCTTCACCATGGGAGAGCAGCGTCTTCCCGACTTTGTCGTCCACGGCATTAGGCACACTCTTTCATTCTCTTCCTCCATTCTCACTCCGCCATTCATCCACCTTCCTTCCTTCATTCAACGCTCCTCAGTTGGGCGAAGCACGAGTACGAGTATGCGGCGGGGATGTGGGACCAGCTGACGGTGACCTTCCACTTCGCCCGCTCCTACGGCTTCTACATCCTTCAAATGTACCTGCCCACCTACGCTTCTGTCAGCCATCTATCTTTCCTGCCTCTTCCTCTGCTGGCGAAGAAGCAATGCGGGGCAGGTGTTCATCAGCTGGATCGCCTTCTGGCTGGACGCCAAATGCCTGCCTGCCCGCATTACTCTCGGCGTCTCCTCACTCATGGTCTGTCCATCGCCTTTGCTTCCCTCTACTCCCTCCCTTCATCCTCACTCTCTTCCAGGCCCTCACCTTCCAGTACGGCAACGTCGCCCGAAGTCTTCCTCGTGTCAGGTATCATCACTACTTTTATATCCTCCCTCCCACAGCATCCTCTTTTTTTTAGCTACGTCAAAGCTGTCGATGTCTGGGTAAGTTTTCACTTTACTCCACTCATTAAGGGCACCATGCGCATGCCAAGTAGAAGCATTCAAATCAAACAGTTCAAAGCATTGGATCATCTGAAACCAGAGGCTGGACCCATTAACTCCGACTTTGTGGGTCCTATTAGGGTCGAAATTTTGACCTAATTTGATCCCATTAAAGTCGACAAATTGTTTCCATTAGAATCGACTACGAATTCCAAAATTGTAGCTGAAAATCGTAGCTGCAAATTTTTAATGGGACCATTTTTTGCAAATTTCGGCTTTAGAGCAGCTTTTTGAGAGGAGGGAGAATCGGAAAACACGGTTTTTTCGACCCAAAACTGGAAGTGTTTCCTGAAACTAGGCCAAAAGTTATGTCAAATGGCCAAAAATGACATGTCAAATCGACAAACAGCGTAATAAACCAACAAACAGCGTGACTAAAATTTTCAAAAATCATCATTTGCGCAGCACACTCAAAACGGCCGTATTTGCTAATTTTATCATTGTTTTGGCAACATAAAGCAAGTCAATCTAAACCTCTTAATATAAAACGTCTTATCATAGTCGTTGATTACCAGTTTTAACCATATGAAATCTAAAAAATAGGCAAAATTTCTAAACATGGCTTTTTGTGCGATTTTTTGGGCTAAAAAAACTGTAGCTCAAAATATTTGTTCAAAAGGTACATAAAAGAATGTCATTTTCAAATTTTGCTTACAATTTTGGCCTCAAAATTCTTAAAGAAAGAGCGATTCCTAAAGAACTTTGAAATGTGGGCATTAAAATGCGTTAAAATAGGAAAAAATTGGGTGGCGAATTCATTGAAATCATCTTCATCACCTGCTCATGTCCATTTACATCAGAATCGATGAGCACGTGCAGAAAAAATCATCACCTAATGCAATAGGCAACAAAAACAAAACAGGACTCATTACTTTAATTTTAATCTTAATTGGACATCTTATTTTTTATATGTGTATTATTTAGTGTATTTTGGGTACTTTGTACCATACGTCTCTTGATGGGACGTGTGTTAGAAAATTAAATAAAAATAAATAAAATAAATAAATTGAAATCAACTTTAATGTGGGCATAATCCGTAGCAGAATAGCACGGAATTTATCAGCATCATGCTTTGCCGAGAAGAACCGAAGCAGAATCGACGCAGAAAAGGCAACGGCTGAGATTGAACTCAAAGCGCAAGAGTTGGTGTCGAAGACACTAACCACTAGGCTATACGCCGTCTTCTGTCCACACACAGTTACACCTCGTAGCTTTCAGTCGCCGTCACTTTTGAGCCTGTGGGGACTGCGGGACTGGCTATATTGGGAGCGGCTGAAAACATCAACTCAAGTCTCAGCCGCCGTCACAGCTTAGGAAACTGACGATCTGTGGTGGCAACTTGTCAATTAATTCGCCGCCGGTTGTGACTTTAGATCATAGCTTAGGCAAAGTTGCGGCGGCGGCTGATAGCCATTCATAATTTTTTTTACATTTCGCTCCGAGCAATTTGAAGTGAGTGAGGGGAGGATGGTAAGTAAATGGGATGATGTGCAGATGTTCGCCTGCACGGGCTTCATCTTCGCTTCCCTCATCGAGCTGGCCGTCGTTTCCACGGTGGATCAACGAATTTCCACTCGCATGCGCGAGAAACGAGCACGCCAGCTCCAGCACATGATCAACGGTCCAAATCCTCCATCATTTTCCCTCCATCTTATCATCACTGTCCCACTTCTTTTAGCCCTTGCTCTGTGTCCAATGGCAAATGCTATGGAAAAGTGAATTAGTTATTATGAAAGTTATAGCATGAACTGTAGGAGGTGGTGTTTGAGAGAAGCCGGGTAACGGAGAGACGCAGCTGGACGATGTGGCTGAGGGCAGCAGTGGGGAGTTCGACTCCAACTCCAGCCACCCCGCCTCACCCACTCTCCTAGAAACGCACAGCCGCCATGACCCAGCCGCCGACTACGGCTCCATACTCATCCCCAACTCTCAACAGTACCTCACATCTGCTTTTTACCCCCTACCTCCCATCATCCTCTTCTTTCTAGCGCTCACATGAGCTTGCTGCCCTCGCAAAGGCTCCCGTCCAAAAGCGCCTCTCGAACCAGCCGCAGCCGTCTGGTAAGCCACCTCCTTTCGCTACCCTCCACCCGCCTGGGGTCCAAAGCACGCGGCCGGTGTCTGGGGGTGAATGCGGAGCATGGGGATGTCTGTGGGGGCATGCTGCAGTTGGGTGCTCGAGTTCGCAAGGCGTCGGAGGTGATGCTGCCGAACCTGGTGGGGCTGGCGCGTAAGCTGACGGTGAGCGGGACTGGGGGTCCCGGCCTGTTCCCGACCCTGAACGCGGCGACGGTGGCGGCGGAGGCGTTGGAGCCGCAGCCGCGGTGGCGGGGGGAGAACATCGACGCCGCCTGCCAGCTCATCTTCCCCCTCGTCTTCACACTCTTCAACCTCGCCTACTGGGGCTACTACCTCCGCCGCAACGCCATCGCTATCAGCTTCTGAGCCCCCTGCCTTCTCCCCCCCCCCCTTCCCTCTGCTCTAAACTGTTCTGTCCTTGGGCCCATGTGACTGCTGTCCATGTCTGCCATGCACGATGCCTCCTGTGCTGGTGGCTCTTGGGATGCTGGGAGGAATGAAGAGAGAGGAAGGGCCTTGAACACAAAGGAGACGAAGGGAAAGGAGAGAAAGGGGCGAGAGAGTTGCGTGAGCTTTCTGCTCAGCTGCTGTCGCGTGGACGGTGCGGCCATCGATCGCTTCTGCGAGGCTCCTCCTCCTAATTTTCCTCCAACCTACCTCTGCTTTAAAACTTCCCCTTTGAAGGTGGCTTTCCCGCTCGTCTTCACGCTCTTCAACCTCCTCTACTGGTACGGCTACATGTCCCAGATGATGCAGGAACGGGATGCCGCCTTTACGCCCACTCTTTAAAACACGGCCAAATATCAATGATCCTAAAATCTATACACATATTTAAAGCACTCTGTTTAAGAGTTCCACTTTCACTGCTGATTTCTTGGGCTCATAATCATTGGTAGTTCCAACCGAGGTAGAAAGGCGTCAATGATGGTAGAGGTGTTACCTATTGCCATGCTTGTACCAGTCTTCATAAAGGCGCATAGTGAAAAAGAAGCAAGCGTGGGAAGCCAAATTCAAAGAAGCGCGCAAGGCATGCTTCACAAGCAGGCGGCTGTCATAGGCAGGGTTGGCGTAGGCAGCGGCGGGGCCAGAGTAGGAGGCGGGGGAACAGGGGCTAGGAGCAGGAGGGGGGAAGGAGGCTATCTGGGGACTGGCTCGCCACATTCCTGCCCTCTGCCCTCACAGCTGCCCACCTCTCAGTCACACCGCCTCCGCCGCACAAACAGCCCTCGCCGCTCAAATCTCACGCCATGGCTCCTCCTCCGAAACGGGTTCCTTTCTTTATCTCTCTTCTTCCTATCAATTGCAAAGGAAGGCAAAGAAAATGTGAGGCAAAGACATGGAAAAGGGAATGGTGGTCTAGGTTCTGGTGACGGGAGCAGCGGGGCAGATCGGCTACAGCCTGGTGTACATGGTGGCGAAGGGTGATGTGTTCGGTCCGGAGCAGCCGGTGATCCTGGTGCTGCTGGACATCGCGCCGATGATGCAAGTGCTGGAGGGGGTGGAGATGGAGCTGAACGACTGCGCCCTGCCGCTGCTGGCGGGTGTGGTGGCGACGTCCAACGAGGCGGAGGCGTTCAAGGACGTGGAGGCGGCCTTCCTGGTGGGCGCCATGCCGCGCAAGGAGGGGATGGAGCGGAAGGACCTCCTCGCCGCCAACGTGAAGATCTTCAAGAGCCAGGGCCAGAACCTGGCCGCCCACGGGAACCCCAACTGCAAGGTCATCGTCGTCGGAAACCCTGCAAACACCAACGCCTACATCCTCGCCAAATACGCTGCCCCCAAGATCAACCCCCGCAACATCTCCGCCATGACCCGCCTCGACCACAACCGAGCCTCCGGATTGGTCGCCGCCCGCTGCGGCACAGGCGTGACTGCCGTGGACGGGGTGGTGATCTGGGGCAACCACAGCGCCACCCAGTTCCCGGACCTCAAGAACGCCACGGTGATGAAGGATGGGCAGAAGCTGAGCGCCTACGCGGCCATCGGCGACGACGCCTGGATCCAGGGCGACTTCATCAGCACCGTTCAGAAGCGCGGCGCCGCCGTCATCCAGAAGCGCAAGCTATCCTCCGCCCTCTCCGCCGCCAAGGCCGCCACCGACCACATCCGCGACTGGTTCGCCGGCACTGGGGTTCCTCATCCTCCTCTCCCTTCTTCTTCCCTTCCTCTACTCTTAGCCCTTGCAGGACAAGTGGGTGTCGATGGCGGTGCCTTCGGACGGGAGCTACGACATCCCCGCCGGCATCGTCTACTCCTTCCCCTGCAAGGTCGCCAACGGGGAGTGGCAGATCGTCAAGGTCAGATCCTCCTTTCTTCTCACCTCCCTTGCAAAGAATGCTGCCTTTAGGGTCTGCCGCTAGACGACTTTGCGAAGGGGAAAATGGCGGCCACGCTGGCGGAGCTCCAGCAGGAGGCCAAGGACGCTGAGGCTGCCTGCCAGGAGTGACTACCCGCTCCTCGCCTATAGTCCACCCACCCCCTTGCACTCCTTGTCTCTTCCTCTCTCCCACCCCAGACCCTCCTAGCACTCCTCCAGCCCGCAAACATTCTTGCCTCCCCCCTTAGGATCTTCTCTGTAGCTTGAACGGGCCTTCAGTTTCTTCGCCAAGCAATGGAGCCATTGAAATTCCCGATACCGAACGAGTTGTCAAATGACCGCCCTTTGCTCAGCACCTCGCAGCAGCGCCTCAAACGATCCAGTATACGTGTCCCCTTCGCTCACTCTCCGCCTCTTCTAGTAGTGCAGGCTTTGTGTAGTCTATCGGTGTGGCTTGCTTTCTGTCCATCAGTCTTTTTTGACATTCAGTCTTAGATTAGCATCTCCATGCACCCAGCTATTGTTCTAGGCTCATTAAATATATTGTGGGACGCCCGGCTCCGAAGCATCCAAAAATGACAGTTAAGCAAGTGCATCGAAAACAGAAAACAAATGGGTGGCATGAGTCAAGTGCCAGCTGAGGCCATGACTGGGCCTGGCAAAGGAATGGATCTGCGCAATAGTGGCGGAGAGGAAGGCGCGGCGATTGGATGTGAGGGCGTGCCTGTCTCACTCCCTCCCCTGCCCTTCCATCCACGGCGTCTCCAGGTCGCAGTGTGTATATGGCCTAGAAAGTTGGCCTCCACAGACGGCAGAGTTTCTTGAACCCTCCTCCTCCACACACCCCCCTCCCCCTCCCCTGCCCTCCTCCTCACAGCCCCTTCCCCAGTCCCCTCAGCCAACCTCCCTCCGCCACTCTGCCTGGCTCCGCTGTGCCCCTTCCCCTTTTCTCAGTAGGACGGGACAGCGCCACACGCGCCACGTAATCACTCCCGCAATATCATAGCCTCTTTTTAGTCGCCTGCTTTTTTGGCAATCTTTCCTCCTGCTCCTGCATAGGCGTCTCTTCTACCCTAGGTATAGGCTCTGTGACCGTTTGATAGGGAATGTAGTAGGTTGCAGCTAGGCAAGGCGGGTGAAGCAGTGAAGCAATGCGTTGGGTGTTGCTGTTGGGGCTGTTTGTGCTGTCTGTGGCGGCCAAGAAGTCCTCGGTGCGAGGAGTGGAGGAGGAGTCCTGGCAAGAGATCCTCCAGGGCGAATGGATGATCGAATTGTTAGTCAATCTTTTCCTTCCTTTTCTTTGCAAAATTATGGACTGACTCTGGACGATATCAAATATCAAAACTCCTGCTCGGAGCAATAGTCTAGCCAAAATTCAGTGCAAATTGATCTTGAAGAGAGGAAATTGTTGACATATTGTCGCCAAAATGGAAGAAGATATGGGAGAAGGCGGATGAAAAACTGGCCTTTCCAAAGATCCTCCATCGTGCGGAATGAAAGGGCGGCTGGGACTCTGAGGAAACGGGCGGTGGTGGAAATGGATGTGTTTCCAGCTATGCCCCCTGGTGTCCAGCGTGCAAGGATATGGCGAAGACCTGGGAGGCCTTCGCGGACTGGGCCGCCAAAGACTACCCCAAGGACCTCAAGTCTGCTCTACTCTCCAGGGTGATGGGGGAAAGAGAAGAGAGGGGGAATGGATTGAAGAGTGGCAGGGGTGGACGTGACGGCGAACCCGGGGCTGAGCGGGCGGTTCCTGGTGACAGCGCTGCCGACGATCTACCACGTGAAGAACGGCGTCTTCCGCCAGTACGCCGGGCCTCGCGACAAGGCGGACTTCATCGCCTTCATTGAGGACGCCAAGTGGAGCGTCGTTCAGCCCGTTCCCAGTACCCATCTATCTCACTTTCTCTCTCATTCAACCCACCACCTACCCCTTTGCTCACTGCAGACTGGAAACACCCGGACACGCCTCAGATGGCCGTGGTGGCCACCTTCTTCAAGCTCTCCATGTCCGTTCGCGACCTTCACAACTACCTCACCGAAACACAGGTCACTTCCACGTCATTTCTAAATTGCGCAGTATTTTAGCTCAAGATCAAATAAAATTAAATAATTGTCGATCCAATTAAGTTCGAACAAACATTTAGGTGGGGAAGGTAAAGAAAATAAAAAGCAAACGAATAACATGAAACTTTGCAATCTTAATCCAGCTTGAGCTTGGCCAACATGTTGAAAGAATGTGTAAAGGTGAAATTGATGTGGGAGAAGAGTGGGGAGAAATTGAAGGGGCTACCGGCGGCGGCATCTTATGGGATCTTTGGTCTGGCGACTCTGATTCTGGGTTGCATCCTTGGCTTCCTCATCGTCTGCCTCATCGACTGCGTCTTCCCCGCACAAAAGCCCGACGCCAAGCCTAAGGCCAAGGCCAAGAAGGACACTCCCAAAAAGGTCTTCTTTTATCCTTCTTCATCCCCACAACGACATTCTTGTCCACGTTTTTTGACGCTCTAAGCTCTACTCCAGGTTAAATTGAGCAGAAAAGTGGTTTTAGGAGGAGAAGAAGGCGAAAGAATCCGGCGACGAGTCCCAGAATAGCCAGGCAGAAGGTGACCCACTTTCACCCACCATTGCCTAGCTCTTGACACTGCACCTCTAAATACTGAGGAAAGATGAGTGATTAGGCTGAGGGAAATTGATTGCAGAGTCGGCAGATGAGTCGGGAGTTCGACAACGGAAGAAAGAGGCCAAGGCTAACGGCGATGCCAAAGGCTCGCCAGCCAAGTCGGACGGAAAGAAGAAGAAATAACTTCCCATGCCCACAGCTCTATCCAGCCACCTCCCCTTGTTGCCCCGCTCTCACAATTGTTCCAGTTTTGTCTCCTTGGCCTGTGCTAGCTCCAAGCTAGCCGCATCCCTAGACTTGTTTCATCCCAGCTTCTCCTTTTCAATCCCTGCCATTCCTCTGCATGGAGCCTAGGATCTTTGGACTGCTGCGTTTTGCCTTATGGCCTCGCATGTGATGGTGACGGGGCTGCGATCATTTCCACCCTACGAGTGCTCTGCTTTGCTTTCAATATTTCATTAGTGCTGCCCTACTCCCTACTCCGACAAGCTTCCCAAAGAAAGAATAATTTCAAAAAAATTAAAAAACAGCACTGAAATGGCCTTTTTGATTTTTTTTCAATGCGCCGTCCTTAAGTCTACTGGTGGAATTTGAACATAGCAATATTTTTCGTATGCGCTCTTTTTTGTCAGAAATTATGGCTGGACTGAAACAATTTTTTTTTTGGAATTTTTACCATGCATCATAAATTTGCATGTTTTGAGTACGTCAAAAAGATCCTCTGAAACTCAATTTAAGCCAAAATGTTGAAGCCATCAAAGCCAATTTCCCATTTTTTCCCAAAAATATATGATTCTTGCTTCTTTTAGAAAAGAACCTCGAATGCAATACGCACATAGTTTATCATTCATACTCAATAGTTATTGAGCGAAGAAAAAATATTCGACTATTTATTCGATCATTTTTACGATTTTTTACATTTTTTTATTGTTCATTTAGCTTTTGCTTCGAAAAAATTATGCCTCCAACCAGCAGAAGAATTACAGCCATGAATTCAGAAGAATAATGAAGTTTGAACATGCAAGGAATGTTAAGTCAGTGATTTGAGGCGCTTGATGCAGGCAGTTTTGACGTGCTTCAAAGGTGTCCAGCTGTTGCACAGGCGAATACATTTCTCTCGCACCATCTCAATTTTTTCACATTTATAAGCATCAGCATGAGAGAAGTATTCTGCAAAAATGACAGAGGTTTCATACCTAGCGACGCAATGCCACAGTGACGAGAAGGCATTGCATTGTAGTGAACTGATGGCTTACCCTGCAGGAGGAATATGGCGGGCGAAGATGGACTTTGAGGTGGTGGAGAAGCGGGGTGGCAAGGGAACGGAGGAACTGCGGCAAGCACAGTTCAGCCCCTCTCTCCCTACTCGCCTCTCCAACGCTATCTTCTAGTGCCAGGAAACGGTAGAAGCCTGTTGGTACTCTTTAACTATCTATCGCCAAAACCTCTCGCTTTAAAATAAATTGACTTTTAATTCGAAAAGGAATGGAATTATTACCGAAAGGATACTTCTGGCGGAAGAAATCTTCGTCGGGATTACCAAACATTGGATATCCGTTGGTGTTTTGAGGCTTGAGAATGAGCTCCTCACTAGGCCCACAATCAACTAACTCCCCGGCAGCCTAAATAGCAATAGCCAGTCACTTTACATAATTCATAAATCATAAATTTTTTTCATCACATCACCATAACATCAACATAACATATCAAACATTGGCGATTACTTCAATATGCGATAGTGTTGTTTACTTTATGATATTTATATTTACGCGAAAATTTGTGCACTGCAATTCGACAGGATAGCCCACCCAGATAATAATAGCCCCCCCCCCCCGAATTGAGTTGGTTGGTTTTGCACACCCTATCTCTACCGGTCATTTCGACCAAAGTTTAGTAAATATATTATTAAATAGGTTTGACGTATAGACTTTTGAAAATAAGGTGAAATTCAGTAACTTGGATAAAATCAAGAGGGGTGGGGTTGGCATAGGACATATATGATTGCAACCATAACTGCGTATTTTCAGTTTTGGTTACTTTTTCATAATAAATCATAAAAAATTGTTATGCTTTGACTTTGATAGAGTAACTTGTAAAAATATTTTACCAAAGCAGCAGATAGGGCAATAAAAATAAAAGCATGCATTTTCGGGAAGAATAAATCTTTGTAACACACCCTTCATTGCAAGGAAGTAAATATCTCTTGTTGATTCATCTCGTGCCAAAATAAACCCGACCGAACCAAAAACCAACAGACATCGCCATTGGAGGGAAAAGAGAAAATGCGCACCTGCCAGCATCACTGTTTAGTTCATTTATTTGACGCCAACAGATATCAACAACTCAGCTCTAGAGACCTTAGTATCAAGGGAACAGTATCACCTCATATTTGACAACCTACTGTTATTAACAAAATTAATAAAATCAAGTGAATCAGTTCATTGGGGGAAAACAATGAAATGGAAGGGATAGCATATGAGTGGTCGATGCGAAGGCAGCTTTAGAGTGAATATGAGGGGAAACCCAAGCTACAAAGAGTGTCCGCAGGTTCGACATATGCATGTGTGCCGCGGCATCATCCTCAGAGGTTCTCGACGAGCACAGCCTTGCTCTCTTCTTCTGCAATTCATTCTACGCTACTGTTCGATTGAAAACTCCACCACCATCTGCGATACATGCCCACCTCTTCACCCAGCGACCCACCCAGCCTAACCTCAGATAGCAGAAGAGGAATAGGAAGAGTAGGAAGACGCTGGCACTGATGGTGATGAAGAGGATGGCACTGCCGCGCTCCATAAACGTTCCATAGGCCGGCGCCACCATCTGTGACACCTGGCCCATCTCGTTCACCCAGCCTCAATCGAGCTCCAATTGTTGCTGGCCCATTTGGAGCTATCCGAGGGGGTATAGTCGAAAAGAGAACGAAATTGCTCATCGGTGTCCATGATGCGGACAATTTTGGAGGATATCTGAAGGACTTGCAGTCGACTGTCGTTGTGAGCAGCTGCAGGTTCCTGACCCTGCCCCTGTCCCATGCCGTGTGCAGAAGAGGAGGCTAAGGAGACTGCGGCGAGGGGGCGAATAAATGAGGCTTCCTTCCCTCCCGGCTCTGCCGCAGATAGGCCAGTCCTCCTGATTGCGCTTTCTGATGCACGGAAGGCCCTCAGGGAATCCAGCCCACCCCACCCCCTCCCTTCCTCCTTCATCTAGTCCCCCTTTTCCCCGCAATCACTCTCCTCTCACCATGCCTTTTCTCCGGCTTTTACAGACGCGAGACAGAAAACGAAAATTTTATGTCATAAGTATTGGAATGAGTAAGCTGCCAAGAGTTGGAATGAGTAAAAGTGGGAAAAGTTGGCAAAAATGTACCTTTTTTCTAGAAAAGCTGAACACAATCTTAGCAACTTATCAAACAAGGTATTCTCGGCTGTTGCCAAGATGCGCGGCCTCTGTCCCAAGAAATATTGTCAAGCTAAATGAGCAAATTTTACTAATTGCAGATTTATTTATTTGTCAATTTCGTCTAAAAACCAGGGAGTTATGGTTTTTCTGTTTTGAAACATCAAAATTCTAAGTTTCAGGGGGAAACCCAAAAATTTCGAAAACCCCCAATAAAGGGCCGAAGCCACCATAAAGGCGGACATTCACGCAAAATTTCAGCCAATTTCGTGGAAAAACCAGGGATTTGCGATTTTTTTCTGTTTTAAAACATCAAAATTCTGTTTTGAAGAAAGACCAAAAAATTTCGAAAAACCTTAATAAAAGTCCCAAGTCACCAGCAAGTTGGACCTTCTTGCAAAATTTCAGCCGATTTCGTTGAAAAACCAATGAGTTATGATTTTTTGTATTTTGAAACATCAAAATTCTAAATTTTGGGGAAAAACCCAAAAATTTCGCGAAACCCCAAGAAAGGTCCAAAGCCCCCACCAAGGCGGACATTCATACAAATTTTCAGCCAATTTCATTGAAAAACCAGGAAGTTATGATTTTTTGTACTTTGAAACATCAAAATATTAGGTTTTGGACGAAAAACGCAAAATTACGCCAAGCGCAAAAAATGGTCCCGAGCCACCACCCAGATGGACTTTCATGCAAAAAATTAGCCAATTTGGTTGAAAAACCGCGGAGTACGAGCGCGACAGGGACACATATATATATGCGGAAAGACGGGCGCAAAAATGGGGTAACTGCTTAAGCTGGCCTTGGCCGCCCGCCGCTTCGGGCAGGGCGCCAGAGCTCCTCCGGCCTCCGGGCACGGGTGCTACGGCCCCTACGCTTCGTCTAGCATGCTTCGCATGCTAGGCTACGCTCTGGGGCCTCCGCACCCATGCACTCCGGCCTCCGGAGCTCTGACTGCCCTGGCCTCCGCGGCAGGCGGCCTGCGGCCGCGCAAAAATCTTGCCCGGCTTGAACTTGATTGGAGGTAATTAAATAAGGGAGCGAAATCAAAGAAAAGTTAACCTTTAGAAAGAAAAGGCGTGTGATTTGCATTTGTCCAGTGCGCCGAATATTTTCTACAATCTGCAAGATAACCGAACTCACTTTTATTCAACCAGTGTGAACGCGCTTGTCCATAAATTGTGTCATTGTTCTGCAAAAGTGATTTCCTCCGCTTATTCAATCATATCGCCTTGAGAACGTTTAGAGGCTATCCGTGGCCTAAAATGGTTTCCTTCAAGTAAGTATCATTGATGTAAATTGCCGAAATCATCCATAGCCAAAAAGAAAGAGCCGACAAAAAGACATTGCCTTAAACAGGAATTGAGTGGGATGGGATAGGTATAGAGTGAACATGATTTGTATGAATGCATAATGCTGGAAACTCATTTCCTTCAGTTCTGTCTTCTGATAGGAACTGAGTTCGGGCTTGTAAGAATTGTGCTTAAAGAGCTCCTGGTCTGTCCCTTTGTCAAAATATGACTGGGAATGGTCCTTAGTTTAGAGGAGCATTGGGCAGTCCGTGCTGAGCCAGAGACAGCATGGGCATGCATCACAACATATGTTTCTGGTGAAGTGAAGTACACCATGAAACCGGATAGTGCCCCATTGCTAACAGCAATGGCTGCAGGTCCAAGTATGGTATTACCAAACTTTAACCTTGGTAGCACTTTAGTGTCTGTTAGATGGTTTGACAACCAACTGTAGACAGGGTTTCGCCAATTATTTATAGACCCTTGACAGGATGGCTCATCAGTATAAACCTGTCAGTTGGCGCAAGAATGATGTGGTATCCACGCCATGCCTTGGTTTGTTGTGCACACAAGATGTGTGGCCTTGATAATCTTTATAGGATATCTACAGCAACAGGGTTTGCATAGTAGTATTGCCTCATCAGGCCCGGATATCTCTTTTTGAGCGTTCTTATTCTTACAAGCATTTGGAAGACTAGCATCTGAAATTATATTTGAATAACATTATGCTAGTTGCCAAGCAAATCAGGGATCGTTACTAAATTACTTGCTGTGGATTGCAACAAGAACATTTGGCCTGACTTTCGTTCATGGAAGTCAGGGATCACCCAAGTTTGTTTGCTAGGTATTTCCAAACAAAAAACTTGGCCTGGTTCTCTTCCTATGGCAAGACCTCTGGTACGTGGGCTGAAAGACATTGTCCTCGCATTGTGAGAAAAGGACAATGTCAACGCAATTTTGGTGGCTGCCAGAAGTAGCATTGTTTGCATCGCACCATGGGCATGGTGGTTCCAGTAGAACAAGACAGCCCACGTAATTTACGCGTCGACAGCTGTTACTATGGTTGGGTGAACATGATTTGTATGAATGCATAATGCTGGAAACTCATTTCCTTCAGTTCTGTCTTCTGATAGGAACTGAGTTCGGGCTTGTAAGAATTGTGCTTAAAGAGCTCCTGGTCTGTCCCTTTGTCAAAATATGACTGGGAATGGTCCTTAGTTTAGAGGAGCATTGGGCAGTCCGTGCTGAGCCAGAGACAGCATGGGCATGCATCACAACATATGTTTCTGGTGAAGTGAAGTACACCATGAAACCGGATAGTGCCCCATTGCTAACAGCAATGGCTGCAGGTCCAAGTATGGTATTACCAAACTTTAACCTTGGTAGCACTTTAGTGTCTGTTAGATGGTTTGACAACCAACTGTAGACAGGGTTTCGCCAATTATTTATAGACCCTTGACAGGATGGCTCATCAGTATAAACCTGTCAGTTGGCGCAAGAATGATGTGGTATCCACGCCATGCCTTGGTTTGTTGTGCACACAAGATGTGTGGCCTTGATAATCTTTATAGGACATCTACAGCAACAGGGTTTGCATAGTAGTATTGCCTCATCAGGCCCGGATATCTCTTTTTGAGCGTTCTTATTCTTACAAGCATTTGGAAGACTAGCATCTGAAATTATATTTGAATAACATTATGCTAGTTGCCAAGCAAATCAGGGATCGTTACTAAATTACTTGCTGTGGATTGCAACAAGAACATTTGGCCTGACTTTCGTTCATGGAAGTCAGGGATCACCCAAGTTTGTTTGCTAGGTATTTCCAAACAAAAAACTTGGCCTGGTTCTCTTCCTATGGCAAGACCTCTGGTACGTGGGCTGAAAGACATTGTCCACGCATTGTGAGAAAAGGACAATGTCAACGCAATTTTGGTGGCTGCCAGAAGTAGCATTGTTTGCATCGCACCATGGGCATGGTGGTTCCAGTAGAACAAGACAGCCCGCGTAATTTACGCGTCGACAGCTGTTACTATGGTTGGGTGAACATGATTTGTATGAATGCATAATGCTGGAAACTCATTTCCTTCAGTTCTGTCTTCTGATAGGAACTGAGTTCGGGCTTGTAAGAATTGTGCTTAAAGAGCTCCTGGTCTGTCCCTTTGTCAAAATATGACTGGGAATGGTCCTTAGTTTAGAGGAGCATTGGGCAGTCCGTGCTGAGCCAGAGACAGCATGGGCATGCATCACAACATATGTTTCTGGTGAAGTGAAGTACACCATGAAACCGGATAGTGCCCCATTGCTAACAGCAATGGCTGCAGGTCCAAGTATGGTATTACCAAACTTTAACCTTGGTAGCACTTTAGTGTCTGTTAGATGGTTTGACAACCAACTGTAGACAGGGTTTCGCCAATTATTTATAGACCCTTGACAGGATGGCTCATCAGTATAAACCTGTCAGTTGGCGCAAGAATGATGTGGTATCCACGCCATGCCTTGGTTTGTTGTGCACACAAGATGTGTGGCCTTGATAATCTTTATAGGACATCTACAGCAACAGGGTTTGCATAGTAGTATTGCCTCATCAGGCCCGGATATCTCTTTTTGAGCGTTCTTATTCTTACAAGCATTTGGAAGACTAGCATCTGAAATTATATTTGAATAACATTATGCTAGTTGCCAAGCAAATCAGGGATCGTTACTAAATTACTTGCTGTGGATTGCAACAAGAACATTTGGCCTGACTTTCGTTCATGGAAGTCAGGGATCACCCAAGTTTGTTTGCTAGGTATTTCCAAACAAAAAACTTGGCCTGGTTCTCTTCCTATGGCAAGACCTCTGGTACGTGGGCTGAAAGACATTGTCCACGCATTGTGAGAAAAGGACAATGTCAACGCAATTTTGGTGGCTGCCAGAAGTAGCATTGTTTGCATCGCACCATGGGCATGGTGGTTCCAGTAGAACAAGACAGCCCGCGTAATTTACGCGTCGACAGCTGTTACTATGGTTGGGTGAACATGATTTGTATGAATGCATAATGCTGGAAACTCATTTCCTTCAGTTCTGTCTTCTGATAGGAACTGAGTTCGGGCTTGTAAGAATTGTGCTTAAAGAGCTCCTGGTCTGTCCCTTTGTCAAAATATGACTGGGAATGGTCCTTAGTTTAGAGGAGCATTGGGCAGTCCGTGCTGAGCCAGAGACAGCATGGGCATGCATCACAACATATGTTTCTGGTGAAGTGAAGTACACCATGAAACCGGATAGTGCCCCATTGCTAACAGCAATGGCTGCAGGTCCAAGTATGGTATTACCAAACTTTAACCTTGGTAGCACTTTAGTGTCTGTTAGATGGTTTGACAACCAACTGTAGACAGGGTTTCGCCAATTATTTATAGACCCTTGACAGGATGGCTCATCAGTATAAACCTGTCAGTTGGCGCAAGAATGATGTGGTATCCACGCCATGCCTTGGTTTGTTGTGCACACAAGATGTGTGGCCTTGATAATCTTTATAGGACATCTACAGCAACAGGGTTTGCATAGTAGTATTGCCTCATCAGGCCCGGATATCTCTTTTTGAGCGTTCTTATTCTTACAAGCATTTGGAAGACTAGCATCTGAAATTATATTTGAATAACATTATGCTAGTTGCCAAGCAAATCAGGGATCGTTACTAAATTACTTGCTGTGGATTGCAACAAGAACATTTGGCCTGACTTTCGTTCATGGAAGTCAGGGATCACCCAAGTTTGTTTGCTAGGTATTTCCAAACAAAAAACTTGGCCTGGTTCTCTTCCTATGGCAAGACCTCTGGTACGTGGGCTGAAAGACATTGTCCACGCATTGTGAGAAAAGGACAATGTCAACGCAATTTTGGTGGCTGCCAGAAGTAGCATTGTTTGCATCGCACCATGGGCATGGTGGTTCCAGTAGAACAAGACAGCCCGCGTAATTTACGCGTCGACAGCTGTTACTATGGTTGGGTGAACATGATTTGTATGAATGCATAATGCTGGAAACTCATTTCCTTCAGTTCTGTCTTCTGATAGGAACTGAGTTCGGGCTTGTAAGAATTGTGCTTAAAGAGCTCCTGGTCTGTCCCTTTGTCAAAATATGACTGGGAATGGTCCTTAGTTTAGAGGAGCATTGGGCAGTCCGTGCTGAGCCAGAGACAGCATGGGCATGCATCACAACATATGTTTCTGGTGAAGTGAAGTACACCATGAAACCGGATAGTGCCCCATTGCTAACAGCAATGGCTGCAGGTCCAAGTATGGTATTACCAAACTTTAACCTTGGTAGCACTTTAGTGTCTGTTAGATGGTTTGACAACCAACTGTAGACAGGGTTTCGCCAATTATTTATAGACCCTTGACAGGATGGCTCATCAGTATAAACCTGTCAGTTGGCGCAAGAATGATGTGGTATCCACGCCATGCCTTGGTTTGTTGTGCACACAAGATGTGTGGCCTTGATAATCTTTATAGGACATCTACAGCAACAGGGTTTGCATAGTAGTATTGCCTCATCAGGCCCGGATATCTCTTTTTGAGCGTTCTTATTCTTACAAGCATTTGGAAGACTAGCATCTGAAATTATATTTGAATAACATTATGCTAGTTGCCAAGCAAATCAGGGATCGTTACTAAATTACTTGCTGTGGATTGCAACAAGAACATTTGGCCTGACTTTCGTTCATGGAAGTCAGGGATCACCCAAGTTTGTTTGCTAGGTATTTCCAAACAAAAAACTTGGCCTGGTTCTCTTCCTATGGCAAGACCTCTGGTACGTGGGCTGAAAGACATTGTCCACGCATTGTGAGAAAAGGACAATGTCAACGCAATTTTGGTGGCTGCCAGAAGTAGCATTGTTTGCATCGCACCATGGGCATGGTGGTTCCAGTAGAACAAGACAGCCCGCGTAATTTACGCGTCGACAGCTGTTACTATGGTTGGGTGAACATGATTTGTATGAATGCATAATGCTGGAAACTCATTTCCTTCAGTTCTGTCTTCTGATAGGAACTGAGTTCGGGCTTGTAAGAATTGTGCTTAAAGAGCTCCTGGTCTGTCCCTTTGTCAAAATATGACTGGGAATGGTCCTTAGTTTAGAGGAGCATTGGGCAGTCCGTGCTGAGCCAGAGACAGCATGGGCATGCATCACAACATATGTTTCTGGTGAAGTGAAGTACACCATGAAACCGGATAGTGCCCCATTGCTAACAGCAATGGCTGCAGGTCCAAGTATGGTATTACCAAACTTTAACCTTGGTAGCACTTTAGTGTCTGTTAGATGGTTTGACAACCAACTGTAGACAGGGTTTCGCCAATTATTTATAGACCCTTGACAGGATGGCTCATCAGTATAAACCTGTCAGTTGGCGCAAGAATGATGTGGTATCCACGCCATGCCTTGGTTTGTTGTGCACACAAGATGTGTGGCCTTGATAATCTTTATAGGACATCTACAGCAACAGGGTTTGCATAGTAGTATTGCCTCATCAGGCCCGGATATCTCTTTTTGAGCGTTCTTATTCTTACAAGCATTTGGAAGACTAGCATCTGAAATTATATTTGAATAACATTATGCTAGTTGCCAAGCAAATCAGGGATCGTTACTAAATTACTTGCTGTGGATTGCAACAAGAACATTTGGCCTGACTTTCGTTCATGGAAGTCAGGGATCACCCAAGTTTGTTTGCTAGGTATTTCCAAACAAAAAACTTGGCCTGGTTCTCTTCCTATGGCAAGACCTCTGGTACGTGGGCTGAAAGACATTGTCCACGCATTGTGAGAAAAGGACAATGTCAACGCAATTTTGGTGGCTGCCAGAAGTAGCATTGTTTGCATCGCACCATGGGCATGGTGGTTCCAGTAGAACAAGACAGCCCGCGTAATTTACGCGTCGACAGCTGTTACTATGGTTGGGTGAACATGATTTGTATGAATGCATAATGCTGGAAACTCATTTCCTTCAGTTCTGTCTTCTGATAGGAACTGAGTTCGGGCTTGTAAGAATTGTGCTTAAAGAGCTCCTGGTCTGTCCCTTTGTCAAAATATGACTGGGAATGGTCCTTAGTTTAGAGGAGCATTGGGCAGTCCGTGCTGAGCCAGAGACAGCATGGGCATGCATCACAACATATGTTTCTGGTGAAGTGAAGTACACCATGAAACCGGATAGTGCCCCATTGCTAACAGCAATGGCTGCAGGTCCAAGTATGGTATTACCAAACTTTAACCTTGGTAGCACTTTAGTGTCTGTTAGATGGTTTGACAACCAACTGTAGACAGGGTTTCGCCAATTATTTATAGACCCTTGACAGGATGGCTCATCAGTATAAACCTGTCAGTTGGCGCAAGAATGATGTGGTATCCACGCCATGCCTTGGTTTGTTGTGCACACAAGATGTGTGGCCTTGATAATCTTTATAGGACATCTACAGCAACAGGGTTTGCATAGTAGTATTGCCTCATCAGGCCCGGATATCTCTTTTTGAGCGTTCTTATTCTTACAAGCATTTGGAAGACTAGCATCTGAAATTATATTTGAATAACATTATGCTAGTTGCCAAGCAAATCAGGGATCGTTACTAAATTACTTGCTGTGGATTGCAACAAGAACATTTGGCCTGACTTTCGTTCATGGAAGTCAGGGATCACCCAAGTTTGTTTGCTAGGTATTTCCAAACAAAAAACTTGGCCTGGTTCTCTTCCTATGGCAAGACCTCTGGTACGTGGGCTGAAAGACATTGTCCACGCATTGTGAGAAAAGGACAATGTCAACGCAATTTTGGTGGCTGCCAGAAGTAGCATTGTTTGCATCGCACCATGGGCATGGTGGTTCCAGTAGAACAAGACAGCCCGCGTAATTTACGCGTCGACAGCTGTTACTATGGTTGGGTGAACATGATTTGTATGAATGCATAATGCTGGAAACTCATTTCCTTCAGTTCTGTCTTCTGATAGGAACTGAGTTCGGGCTTGTAAGAATTGTGCTTAAAGAGCTCCTGGTCTGTCCCTTTGTCAAAATATGACTGGGAATGGTCCTTAGTTTAGAGGAGCATTGGGCAGTCCGTGCTGAGCCAGAGACAGCATGGGCATGCATCACAACATATGTTTCTGGTGAAGTGAAGTACACCATGAAACCGGATAGTGCCCCATTGCTAACAGCAATGGCTGCAGGTCCAAGTATGGTATTACCAAACTTTAACCTTGGTAGCACTTTAGTGTCTGTTAGATGGTTTGACAACCAACTGTAGACAGGGTTTCGCCAATTATTTATAGACCCTTGACAGGATGGCTCATCAGTATAAACCTGTCAGTTGGCGCAAGAATGATGTGGTATCCACGCCATGCCTTGGTTTGTTGTGCACACAAGATGTGTGGCCTTGATAATCTTTATAGGACATCTACAGCAACAGGGTTTGCATAGTAGTATTGCCTCATCAGGCCCGGATATCTCTTTTTGAGCGTTCTTATTCTTACAAGCATTTGGAAGACTAGCATCTGAAATTATATTTGAATAACATTATGCTAGTTGCCAAGCAAATCAGGGATCGTTACTAAATTACTTGCTGTGGATTGCAACAAGAACATTTGGCCTGACTTTCGTTCATGGAAGTCAGGGATCACCCAAGTTTGTTTGCTAGGTATTTCCAAACAAAAAACTTGGCCTGGTTCTCTTCCTATGGCAAGACCTCTGGTACGTGGGCTG